>LIEC01012205.1:0-45437 GCA_001925005.1 Drosera capensis | reverse complement strand
TCTCCACATTGTGTGAGGTGGAGAACAGATGGAGGAAGAGGGCAGTGAGAATTTGTCATGGCAGGAGAGGATCTACTGGAGCCATTTCCAGACTACCCAGTTCTGCCAGATCCTTCCCAGAGACTTCAATCATCATCTTGTAAACTCCAATTTTCCCTCATTTCTTAATGATTTGAGTGATTGCTTTGCTGGGTTCTTGTGGGTGTAGCTGATTTTGTGATTTTGAGCAAAAAGGTGGTGTCTTTATTTGATTAAAAGATGACCCTTTTGCAAATGAACGAAAGTGGGGCATGAAAATGGTCTTTCATGCATCTATTCTAGGTTTTTAGGGTGCTGCCTTTAATTGGGTGTTCCTTTTTTGTGTTGTCACTTTGGCGCTTTCCTTGGTGGAGTAGCTAGGGTTTGTGGCATTAGATGTAAAATGTTGAAGTCACTGCACCAAGCTCGGCTTGGTGCAATTTGGCCTTTAATTTTCGTTAAATGTTGCTAGAAACAAAATGTGTGCCCCTTGGAGTACTTGAATGTGAGGAAGTGTAGCCTTTTCTTGGTCAAGTCGAGGAAGACTGTTTGTAATGTTGGCTATGTTGTTTGTTGGATATGGAATCATGATTGGTGGCCAATGTTTAAAGTTTCGAGGGAGTGATGCATCCCCTATCAGGGAAATTCTTGTGAAGTAATCTACATCATAGAATTAATCATGCCTTCGGAGGAACTGACCTGCATTTTCTTGTTGACATGTATTATTATGTTGTATGTGGCGCAATATGATCAAATTTCTCAGAGCCTATAAGTATGCAGGGAGAATCAAATGCATATAGAACTTCATTCCTGATAATGCAGGCAGACATAATAAGCTGTATGCTGGTTCATCCGCGCCAATGTTTAGGATCACATATTGTTTGTGTTATTGTTTTCTTGTGATTTTGAACATTGACATGAATGGATCTTTAATGTTGAAAATCAGGTGATTCCCAAGAAATTTGCACGAAATATGTGGCACAAATTACCCAGAAAAGCATTGCTGAAAAGCCCAAACGGGGCTACATGGAAGGTTGAACTGAAGGGAGATGGTGATGAGTTGCGTTTCCTGGATGGTTGGGGAGAATTTGTCAAGGCTTGTTCTTTGAAGGAAAATGACCTGCTGATCTTCAAATACAGTGGCAATTCTAATTTTGATGTACTGATTTTCAATTTGGAAAGTTTATGTGAGAAGGAGTCAGTCTATTTCATCAGGAAATGTGGTTGTGCAAAGCCTAACAGTGGTAGCCAACAGGAAAGGGATAAGTGGATCGTTATTCATGATCAGATTCATGATTTTGGTTCCATTCCCTCGAAAAGGCCCAGAAAGTATAGTAGCCAGGAGCCTATAGTTATGGAACAAACAAATGATAGGGTCCAGCAAAATGCGAGGACTCAGGACAACTTTCTCTCTCGTATAGATGATCATGATGGAGATCTGCCACCTGCTGTAGGAAACCCAGCTGTTCAACAGGCAAGACTACTTTCAAAGATTTGCTTTTGCAATGATCTAAATCTTGCTGGTGGATGAATTATGCAAGATCAAATCAGAGCAGAAGAGTTGAATCATGCTTGTCATGTTTTAAAAGTGTGGTTTCTTTGAAGTTATCTTATATGCACAAAGGGGTGTGTTCGAAGAAATTTCCTCCTGAATGGATTGCTGTACCCAGTATAGACTACAAAAGCGTGGTCGGTGTGATTATTCTTTATAATTTGTTCAACCCAGTTTACTTTGCGCTTCCTGCACTCTTGGTTCTTTCAAAATTGTTGTGCACCTGAAAATGATTTTTTTTTTAAGTGCGAAAATGCTTTTAAATGAAAGTAAACTTCAAACACTGTATACGTATACCTCTGTGTTTGTCTGAGTGACCCTAGTTCAATGGCTACTGATGGATTAGTGTGCTTAAACAGAATACTTCAGATGAAAATGAGGAACTGGATATTCAAGCACCCCTTTCAGTTCAACCAAGTGCTCCAGAAGATAACGGAAGGACGCCGACTGGATGTATTCAGGCTTCTGTTGAGTCTGGAGATGAGCAAGGGGACGAAGATGCAGGTAGTTCTTTGATGAGACCAAACAACCCATCGGGTATGCTTGCTTGGCTTTATTTGGTGCTTTGTGCTAAAATTGTTCAATACATTGCAAGTGATTAACTTGATGATACTGTGAACATGAAGTAGTTGAACATGATGCTTTAAAAGAGACTGAGATTCTGGCAATTCAGACACCGAATTCAATTCAACTGAGTGCCCTAGAAGATAATGGAAGTGCACCAAGTGAAACTCCTTTGACTTCTGTTGAGACTGGACGTACTCGAAGGAAAAGGAGTGCCAGAAAATCCAGTTCTTTGACAAGGCTAAAGGGCCTAATTGGTAGGCTTTTTTGGTTTTCTTGGATGAATTTTGCTAAGCTTGCAAAACATCAGGGAAGTGATAATTGAGTGGTTCTCTGTTCGACATGATGTAGTGAAAAAGAGTACGTCTAAAGGAAACAAGGCTTTGTCAATTCAAGCACTCACTTCAGTTCAAGAGAGCGCCCTCAGAGATGATGAAAGCACACCAATAGGAACACCTTATACTCCCGCAGAGTCTAGAGGTCGTCAAAGAAAAAGAAAGTTGGTTGCATCCAGTTCCTTGGCGAAGCCTAGTAACCCATCTGGTAGGCTTTGTTGGATTATATATGCATAGTCATATACAGGGTGTTTTGAATTCTATTGTTGACAGATTTCACTTCCATGTCATTGTTTGTTTCCTTTACCGTGAATAATTACAGCCAAGTCGAGCCCTCCGAAGTACGCATCTAATAGAAGAGCGATAACAGAAGAAGAGAAAGCCAAGGCCATAAAAATGGCGGAGCAGGAGTTTACTAATGGGAGCTTTATGGTTATCATGCCACCTTCAGCTGTCTACAGAAGGTTTTTTATGGTATTACTTCATGGCATATTCATGCTATATATGTGCAAATCATTCTTTGACGAGTTATGACTATTGGGTTCTATGGATGATTGATCAAATTTCAAGTTTCGAATATGGAGGCCGCCCCTCTGTCATGTCATACTACAAGTGTTTTGATAGGGATGACTCTTTTATCTTCTGATCTCCATTGCTAGATCATATTGTCGTAGTATGACTTATTTTACAATTGCATTATTTGTTTATACAGTCAATTCCTGCGGACTGGGTCTTCAAGCATTCTCATAATCTTAGCCAAGTGACTCTGCGCATAGGAACAAAAACATGGACTACTCGATTTCGATCTGGCAGGGGAAGAACTGGAGGGTTTTGTACTGGATGGAAAAAATTTGCTCTTGACAATTGCTTGGAACAATTCGATGTCTGCGTGTTTAACCCGTCCGGCAATGATGAACAGGGTATCATATTGGATGTTAGCATTTTCCGGGTCGTTCCAGAGGTTGAGCCGCTCAGCCTGGTCTTCTAATTTCTGCAAGGAATCCTTCCTCGTGTAATTTCGTAGGTGCCATTACGGTTCTGCTAGTTCTTTGCTACCTGGTAGTGTAGTTTGAGACTTTGAGTTCGTCCCTGCAATCATGGTAGATGGAGGCGTGAGCAGGAGTTTCTGTAACTTATGCACATAAAATTTTCTAGGCTAAGACTATGTATCCAAGGGCGGATCTAGAATGATATGGATGGGACCGAGAAAACCCAGTTCGATCTCAAAATTAACTTGTGCTGCTCTGCTTGTGCCGGTGTTCACTAGACTCTGTGCTTCTTATGTGAAGCAAGTGAAAATCTGTATTATATTTGAATTGGTTACGATACCTGTCAATTGTCATGCTATAGTTATACGTAAAAGTTCGATATTGGAGTCCCATCTAGGTTTAGCTCTGCCATATAATTCTGCATGTTTGCTCATACTGGCAGGGTGCGAACATGACAAGCTAGTGCTAAGTTAATCCAAGCAGGAAGAAAGTATCCTTGAAGCCAGCACGGTTGTTTCAGGAAATTATATACCTGGAGATTCAGAGAATGAATGTATAGAAGTATACCGAGACTACTTTGTTCACGTACACACCATACGGTATAGCGAACCAGACGTACCCCATGCCACGGCCAGCATATGAAGCAGTTGATGTTACTGGCAATACCATCAGTTGAAACTTGAATCATAGGAGAAAGCAGACATGGAGAGATCGAATTGTGATATCCGAATCCTACATATATTTTATTTAAACATATTTAAGTGTATTCATTATTATTATTATTATTATTATTATTATTATTATTAATTTTAGATTTTTTTTTATGAAGATATGTTTAGGTGAATTTTTATGATAAAAAGGAAACAAAATTAGGGAAGATAGGGCACGAAGTGACATGATCTTTTTTCCCGCCATATAGTTTCTCGGAGCATTTGTTTTCATCGAAAACCCCATCCATTTCCATCAAACACAGTCAATTAGGATTTTCCTCTCATTCGGGATTTCTATTCGTTTCATCTCAAGGTTGGTAATTTGATCTCAATCGATTCTCTCTTATCTATTTATCTTTTAAAGAAGTTAATATGAATGAAAAAATCTGTTTTTTTCTTTTCTATGATACTTAATCATGATGATTTGGTGATGGTGATGATATAAGACAAATTAGTTTTGGATTGAAGTTCAATGGAGGATGATATTGATTTTAAAAGAAAAAGAGAAAACCAGATTTTGATTTCTATCGGCTGCAATATAGTGATTTTTGAAAATTCGTGGATATTCCAATGATTTAAAATTAAATCAAAATTTAATATATTATAAATATTTTGACGTCTATTTTTCAAATGACAAATGTATGTCAACCTGTAGGACTAGTTTATCAATTTATATTCGTGAATTTTTGTAGAATTCGTTACTTATAGTTATGAAATGAGCTTTATATCATTGTAAAGGTATTGAAGTCTAGTTTTTAGAAAAAATAACAAATCTGAATTTTGAGATTTGTGCAGAAAGTTATATGCTGATTAATGAGCAAATATCAAATAGTTTTGATAAACAGAATCCCTAACTTGTCTTAATAAACTACTATTTTTTAGAATGTTTTATAACACGAATTTTACTTTGTTGCATAATTTTAGAAGTTTACTTTCTGGAAAATTTGATGAAATAATTTTTGGGATTATATGTGTGAAGTTATGAATTTTAGTACGCTGAAATGTTAAACTATATGATATCTGCAATAACTTCACTTTGAGCCTTTAGATTGATTTGAAATATTCAAGATCTGTACGCTTATTATATATGGTTGAAAAGCTCTACGAGTCTATTTTTCAACGATATAAAGAAGTTTGAATTTTGATATTTGTATGACAAGTATTGACCATTTTCGTAGTAGGATGTAAATTTGTCCTACCCTAATAATTTGGTGAAATGGAGTGAGCGAGAGTAAATTTTAAAGTGTTTTGACGAGTATTTTTTTTTGTATTTTAATATTATCTTATATTAAATATTTCAAGTCATTTATATGATTTAGTTGAGTGATATGGCATTGATATTATTTTCATTAATAATCCATGGTGATTATTGTGCTTTGAGTCTAGTTAACATCTACCTTTTTCATCTTCGATTATTCGATTATTTCTCAGGTGAAAGTCTAACACCACTCCTTTTTTTTAACTCCATTATGTTTGTTTTTAGATCTATCCTTTAGTACGATATGCATACTTCGTATTTCTCATTCGATTATGTCATCAATTGAGACAATTTCGTGTTTTTATTGCTGATTGACTGTGGGCATTTTGTATTTCTAGTCTTGGTCTATTTTTAATAATTTATTCATGTTAAATTTATTTATCATCACTCTAGTCAAGAGTTGTCCCTCGGCCAAGGGACAATTCTTGACAACATCATTAGTCGGGTAAGTTCAGAGGTTACTTTGGTCTTTTAGGGAATAGAGCTGTTGGGATTTGACCCTACAATGACTCAACGAGTGATATTTATGACTCGGATCAGCTTACAGCTTTACGCAAGTGGTCATCCCGAGTGTAACTGTAAATATGATTATGGATATCCATACCCCCATGATGAGATTTATTTGATGGTCTCAGAAAATTTATTTTGTATATTTCTATGTACATCCCAGGACCCGACATCCATGTGATTCCTGTTGTTAGTTGTATCATCCGTTCTTTATATTGGTAGGTGGTTTGCTCACTTGTAGTTATATATATAGGGAGTATATATGTTTTCAGTTTACGGCTTATAATCCTGTTGTTCATCAGGTATTATTTTATGGTATGCTCTTAGCTGTTCTCTTTCCTTTTGCTTACATCTATCAGCTTTCTTGATATTTGTAACCACTATCCTTCTTTGAGATTGTATGCCATTTGATTCTTGTGTTAGATTCTCGCTTAGCTTCGCAGTTGACAATTTTTATCAGTCTGTTTTCTTAAACAGGTTCACATGTTTAGCTGGACGTCGTGGATACTCGATCTTGGATCTCATAAGACCGCATGCATCATTTTCTGATTACTTTCCAAACCATCTATTAGATTCCGTGTTAAGATTTGATATTTATGTCCATTGTTCGGCTAATACATTTTTATGATATTTCGAATGAGATTTTTTGTCTATATACTTTGGATTTTCATGTTTTTTTTCAAGGATCTTATAACATTAATATTTGTTACTGTTATTCGTTGAAAGGTTTATTTTTTGTTTTAAAGACTTGCATGGACTTTATTTTATGTTTGGATTGTTCACATGCCGATCATGCCCGTTTTGAGTTTGGGACGTGACAGGAACAAAGATCTTTTTCTCGACCAACCGGAAGTTCCTCTCGTGAGCATGTAGGTCTCATACTATTCCTAACGCAAAGTAGTGAAACACGTAGTAGGAGTACGACTACCAATTGGCATAGCATAGCTATATGAATCTATAACTTTTTTTTTCCAGGGGAACGGTACAATTTCATCTACAAGTCCATAGCACCACTCAAGAAGAGCAACTGCGGTCGTCGCGTTGGAAAAATATATTTGCTGAGTAGGGGAAAGGGGCAGGAAGAATAGGTTCACTGCCAGCAGAACCCATATAGCCAGGGTTCCCTTGCCTATGAGTATGACTGAGACCTAGACCTAACTTTGTACTACGAATTTTCCATTGCAATGAAACAATTTGGGTCGTCAGAGCAAGCAGCCGCTCCAGGAGCTTCGAAGCAAAATTGGCTCCAGAGGCGAGGACATGGATGTACTTTTAGTCTCCTTTCCACTGGTTGACATATTTGAGGAAAGCAAGAGCGGGGTTCTCTCGAGGAGGGGCTCGCACTCGAGAGGATCTTCGAAGTTCAGCTTCTTCAGCTGCAGACCTCCGGGCATTCTCCTTGTTTCTCTTCTGCATTTCTGCGCTGCATTTTATATTTTTCAGAGTACAGATTAGATATACAGGGGTAAATCATCACAGGAAAATGCAATGAAAGAAGTCCATAGAGACACTCAATCAAGGTCATCAGTTCTCCTGCTGGAAATTCACGCAGGTTCCAAAACCCAAAGTTTCTATTTCCCCCCTCCTACATCTCCCAGGTTTCAAGGAGCGACTCTAACAAACAACATAATTAACATAGTTGCATTTTAATGTAACAACTCATTCGAAATGTCGACAAGGAAAATTTATATAGGTCACACCGAACGCATGAGGGAAGTGTGAGCTATTTACATGGAAGAAAAGGGGGCACAGTGAGATCAAAGAAACTTAGACTGTTGGACATATGCATCTGAATAACCCAATGCCCCACAATATACATCATTTAGAGCAAGCAGACATTGCACTCACCATATCTTGTTATAATGCCTTTCCAGCTGCTTCTTGAGAGCATTCTCCCTCTCACCCTTTGGATTCAAGAAACCCATGAACGCATCAAGCTGTTCATAATACCGAATTAAGGTTAAGTGAACGATGACAAAAATTATCCATAAGATGAACAAGTGAACATACAGTACCTCTTCACTGCTACTGTAGTAGCCCCATGACTCAAAGTCAGAACCTTCAACAAACACTCGACCATCTCGTCTGAAGAACCAATATCTATTATGATCTCTATCTTTACCCAGGGGATTTGTTCTAATTAAACGTTTCTCCATCTCCCATTGAAGATCTTCTTTCTGTGCCAAAAATAAGGACAAATATTAAAGTTATAAAGCTCCAGAAGCATACATAACAAGTAAAACCAGGAGATTTTTCTACCCTCTGTTCTTTGTTCTTTTCCATTTCTTCCATCAGTTGTTTCGTCATTTCCCTCAAATTGTCTTCATGCTCGCCGTCTCTGTATACAGGAACAAAGTTAGAGCATACACTGCATTAAGGCAAACAAGAATGCAAGCCACTAGAACTTTTAAGATCGAGACAAGAATCTGACCCATTTTCCAAAGCATGCTTCTGCAAAGATGAAGTTTCCACTGCACCAATTCCATTACTGTGAAGATGTTTTTTTGTTGCTTCGTCTAAGTTGTTTCCAACAGAGTACAAAGTGCCAGGCAGAGGTCCATTTGCCCCATTTGCCACAGACACGGCTTTCAAAAGCTCCTTCGCTTCTCTCCTCTTTCTACCATCTTCCAGAGCCTCCTCTCTTTTACTGGCCGCAAGTGCCTGCCATCGTTCAATGCCTTCATCCAATGTTGCCTTCACAAGGTTGGTGGCAAGCACATGATTAACTAATTCGCGCAAGATTCTCAGCTTCATCTGAGCATCTAAAAGACCATAGTGGCCCCTCTTTATGGTTGCTATACTGGTTGTAAAAGCAGGAATCTCTATCATCTCTAAAAAGTCACACAAGTTATCAGTCCAAGTAACGAGCGTAATCTGCAATGGAAACACATATCGAACATCAGGAACCATAGTATACAAAGGAATCGAAGTCTAAGAAAACCAAAAAAGGAAGAGCAAAGAGAGTGAGAACCAGTGTCAAAATTTTATCGAATGAGGGAAGAGAAGAAAACTGAAAATTACCAATTTAACTAACCTTTGGCCTCCGCTTACGGTACTTAAAAACAGCATAGTAATTTCCTTCATCTTTAATAAGCAAGCGGAGAAGACTTGCATGGGTCTCGACAATCAGATTTGTATTGCTCTCTTTATGACATATAGCCTTCTCCAAATATTCGAGAGAAAATGGCAACAATTCTAGCAACTTGCCAAAAGAAGTACAGAAGTCCCAGACCATCAACAGGTCCCCAACACATTCCACAGGAACACTGAACTCTATCGATGGGGAAGGTCGATCACAAAAAACTGGATCTCCAGCGGGATGTTGCACCAGTAGGTCATCAATCGGATATTTGATGTGCTCTTTTGTCACTTCACTACCATCTGTCATTTAAGAGATCACTTCATTAAACATGAAAAAGCATCCAACCACTTTGTGGTATAAAAAGACACAAATGAAGTGCCTTTGGAATTCTATGCAAGTGCAGGGGAAAAAAAATCAACAGTGAGAGGGTTTTTTTTAGTATCATGAAAGATTTGGCGGAAATACCTACCCTCAGAAGCACCATTACCAACTCTGTTCCTTTTGTGATTCTTCTCTTCTCCTTCCTGTGAAGGTTACAGAAAGAAATAATCACTTGCAGATTATAAAAGCAAAGAAGACATGAGTAGTCAAGTTCGTGGTCATTACCTTGATTTCCTTCCTTTTTTTGTTAACTACACATCCATTGAGGAAACACACTTTGCTTTGCAACTCTTCTGGGGGGTCAGTCGAAATGCCATACTTCAATGCCAACTTGTCATGGATTACCCAAGGAGCATTACGATAGGTGGATTCTCTGATAAAAGATTTCAACTGATTTCGTGTGAAAGGTAGCTTCTTTCTTATCAAATCGACTTCACTTACTATAGCACTTCCTTTCGATTTGTGATCTTCTTCAAGCCATGCCACCTTATACTTGGTCTTGCCTTCCTTCTCTTCCAATACTTCTACTATCCTACAGGGACATGTACTGCCATTCATCTTCCCAGATAGCTCCACCCCCACAGCCAACGGATCCATCATTTTTTCCCTGATTAAGTTGACCAAATCTATTAATGGGAGGGTGCCTGACAAGAGAAAGACCCTTTGCAGATTTATGATCTTTTTGAAATTAATCAGCGGATAGATTAGAGATGGAGAAAACCACAAGCAAAGACTCAAGTCAAATAGCAAACCAACAGCCTTTTCTTGTAAAAGACAAAACACAGGGGAGTAAAACTGTTAAGGATACAGTATCAGGAAAGAGAGGCAGGCACTGGTAGAAGCATGAACTACATTAAACCCACTTTTTTTTTTTCCTCCAGAAAACCAACAGATGATAGGAACCAAGTTCTACAGCTTACAAAATGATCAGGGGAAAATAGCTTAATGGCTGGATATGAGACGAGAATTTCCAAGTATCAACATTTGCATTCACATCAGAGATGATTTACACATCACAGTTGTTCTCTTACTAAACACTGTCATCAAAGTACTTGCTCTAACTTGACTGTGCACATCAGTTAGAATTTTAAGTACCTTACTGGTGAACTGCCTCACTAGGTCATAATCAAGAGCAGAAGGTAACAAAAAGCAGCTAACCATGAACAAAATAATTGGAACTGTTAGCCTCTATACTATTCATGGAATAATAATCACCATAGCAAACAATCTTCAGAGCAACTATGACTACTTGCATCACAACACATATATGAACAACAGTTGCAAGAAAACCATATAATCAAACCAAAAAAAATAAAAATAAACATGACCCGACTAAGAGACTTACTATACTGGATAATCCGCAGAACAGGTCCAATTAGGTCCTCAGGAAATTGCTGAACCTTCACCATAGCTTGTTGCTCAGAAACCAGTGCCTCCTCATAGGTCAGATTACCCTTCGCAGTCACTTTGCATGTCCACAATCTTTTCCGATATAGATTTATCCGCTTCAGATATTCTCTAGTCATAGTTAAGAACACAAAGAGAAAAAAAAACATATGGACATAATGTCAACTATAGCAACATGCCAAAGGATACTTATAGTCCTGAAAAATCTCCTTCGTGAAGCGAACTTGGAATACTTGCTCATTAGGATTCAGGTTTTTGGGTGGCTCGATCAATGTGAAAGGTGTCCTTTTCAGCAGCGGCATTGTTAAATCTACAAAGAAAAATTTATCGAAACGTTGGAAGCAGACCCAGTCAACGAAAACCCCAGACACAACATGAATGATGAATCTCAAGCATCAAAAGCAAATGTGCTGAATCGCAATCACGGGTTATATGATGAGAAAAATTTACAGTTTCTAGGAATCGCGCATGAATCAGAACATCAAAAAGTCCCAAAATCTGAAGACGAACACATTCGAACAAAACTAGGACAGAAACCCTAGAAAGCTGTCAACTTCCCCAAAACAACACTCAAGCCCACGAATCACAACACGCACAACACAGATCACTCTTACAACAAATTAACACTCACATCATTCAATCATCAAACATCACGAATGCAGCAATCAAAGCAAATACATTCTCAAAAAATCGAGAACTAATCGACTTCACAATTCCACACAACAACGAATCCAATCCAAATCACCACAAAACCACAACAAAAATCAGCTAATTGAGCACCACATCCCCCTCACACAGACCCGAAACACTCATCGAACTCCGATCTCAATCACCTTCATGGACAAAAACCAAGAGCTCGAATTAACCGCAATGCGAATATCGAAGAGGGGGAAGACAATTAACACACGATTCCGCAAAGCGAATCGATGAAACTCGTCGATGACATTGTGAAAAAGGGGAGATACGAGGAGAGGAGAGTCGCAGAAGAGACTTACTGGATTGGCGGCGCGGTGGTGGTGGCGGCGGCCAGGCGACGGTGGCGGAGAGGGGAGCGAGAGAAGGGAACGGTTTCGAGTGGGGTTGGTCTATGTGTGTTTTTTGAGTTGAGGTGGAAGCGTCTCGCGCCCTCCTGTGTCTTTGCTTGCTCTTCTCGAGAAAATATTTTGTTCTTGTTCTCCACATTTTCTGGAGACTAATCTGATCAACGACATGGATATCTTTTAAATTATGTATTTTAATAATGGCTAATCCTGTTCCTGAGCTAAATGTTGTAATTTGTATCATAGCTAAACCGAAATGAACCAACAAATCCACCAGGAAGTCGAAGAATGGGATGCATATGCTCTAACATAATATAGTCGATGACATCAACCTTAATATCAAGACAAAACACCAATGACTGAATACATATGCTCTAACATGACATAGTCACGTGACACCAATCTTGATATCAAGAGATTCGAGACGGTACACCAACGACTGAATACATAAGCTCTAGCATAATATAGTGTTACACCTGAAATGTTAATACTGCCAGAAGAGCCCAAACTAAGCACATAGTTAAGCAGTACGTAATACTTCCCATACATATTTCGATAATTTATATCTATGCCATTAGGCAGATAAGAGTTTACCCTTCTCCCAAAAGCAGCTAAAGAGCAGTCAGATGCCATATCCCTAGCCGGTTAATTGATCAGATACAAAATGCCTAAGATATCAGTACATAATACAAATTATGAGTACAGCAACCAGCTTCGGAGGAGCAGCTTATGCCACTCGGAAGATTTTAACATCCAGGAGAACAGGCTCATCCTTTTGCGAGGCGAGCTTGAACAGGCAAACATCGAATTCATCCAAGATGTTATCAACAACGAATTTCTTCCACCCACCACAGAGTGTCCCAGCTCTCCCAGCTACTTTAGTACCACAAGTGAACCTCATGGTCCATGTTGTCTCTCCCACGCGCAGACTCACATCTTGGTTTCGAGGGGAAATGTGCTTCTCAGCCCACTCTGGGGGAATAGGCTGTAAATTGAACACTGCTTTCAAGTTATGACTTATGAGACCACATTAAACAATAAACGGCACACTTTTAAGTATCAAAATCTAAATTTTGCGAGGGGTGATCACACAGTTTCTTACCATATAGAAGTATCTGGAGACATGAGTATATCGCATAACTTTGATGAAGCAACCTTCAGTCAATTCCTGGTGTGCCAATTGATATGCATTTTGTTTCTCGGCCCAAGTTATATGTTTTCTGTTAGAGACATTAGAGTCTGAGTTCCCATCGGCTCCCGAGGTCTTCAATGCAGCTGAAACAGTTTTCAGGATAAAAAACATAACACAAAGTAGAGAAATAAACCCTGTAACAGAGAAAAACAAATAAATATGTAACAGCGACACATACATCATACTTTGCCTTCCATTGTTCCCATTCTTTCCTTGAAATTTTTCCCTTTGACTACAACCATTCAGTACCTATTTAAGCCAATTCAATAGACTAACCATTTCAAGAAAGCATACCAGATCTTGGCTTTGGCTCAATGGAAGAAATCGTCGGCACTGTCTTTGTCAGCACCCTTTTGTGTGCTCGCCTTTTCAGTCTGGTTTGATCCCTCAAATTCTTCAGAAGATTTTTCCTAGGAATGCTTTCATGGTGCTCCTTGCGACTTTGCTCAGCTGAAGTGGGTGCCAGTTCGATGGGTTCCCCAGTCTCAAATGAAGGAGCATCTTCACCTGAATCATTTCCATAGCATTATCTTAAATCCAATCCAACAATATAGAAAAAATGCTAGTACTAGGGAATGAAAAGCTACAATTTCATTTTGTAGGTTAGTTCCAGCAAAAAGATCAATCAAAAGCAAGTGGAAAGCTAACTATGAAAGAGATCAAGTGGATAACTAGTGCAAAAACAAGCAGATTATTCAATCATACAACCACCAATCACCGAAATGAGTACGAGACTCTTCCCACGAAGGAGATCATCAGTTCATTTGTTCCAGCGAAATTACCAGAATGTGCAACGAATTCCACAGAAGAATTAGATGGTGCAGGCTTCTTTGATCTACCTCTTCGTCTATAACCTTTATAAAGAGGAGACTTTCCTGCAGCATTTCCAATAACTGATGGTTTATTCCGCACAACCGCAGAAGATTTCCTCCCATTTGTCCCAATGTCATCTTCAGCTTATCATTGCAGAATAATAAATTAATTTAAGCTGAGTTTTAGAGAAAAACAAGACCATGGAATAAAATAACGCTCATGTGTCAACCTTCAACCTGGAGCAAAACTAGGAATGAATGATTACGAAAAAAGATTTCAAACTTGCATGACCATGTCAAAAGAAGACATACCGTGCAAGTTATCTGCTTTCCCAGAAGAACACGCTCGGACTCCGGAGGTTGGCGTATCAGTAGCTTTACAAGGTTCCTCATCTGCAATCCCTTCAGGCTCCTTAGAGCAATCACCATTACCCACCGGCTCCTTCCTTCTATTCTTTGCAGGCCGCATCGAAGAAGTCCTTTGAATGTCGTCTTCCTGTTCCTCAGACTCCTCGAGCACATCATTCCTTGCCCTCTTAGTCGCAACCAATTCAGAACCTTCGTCCTCTGAAGTAACCTGCCTTACATCTCCTCTCTTCTCACTTCCTGCATCAAATTTCATTTGTCCACATTTCCTAATAAAATAAACTGCTTCACGCTCACAAAAAGTACTCCCACTGAAAATGATGACATCGAAAGACGTGCTCCCTCTATACTTGAAGATGAGAATGTCATTTTCTTCCAAGGAATACGCCTTAGCAAACTTCTCCCAACCGTTCAGAAAATACATGATACCATCTCTTAATACCAGATCAACATCCCATGTAGCTCCACTAGGGCCTTTAAGAGATACTTTGGGAGGTAACTTGGTCCGCATATTTTCAGCAAACTTCTTCGGAAGCACCTAGGTTTTGACAATAAACCCAATTACATATACAAACATAAACGAAAAACTATTTGGGAATGACAAAGTTTCATCGTTAAAATTCTTCAATTAGAGGGAAAATTGAGCTCCAAATCTAAATGGGATCCGTCCATGAGATGTGAACCTGGTGCCCAATTGGGACCTTAAGAAATTCTCTTACTCGCAAACATCACGAGTTCCTAACTTGGAAGTACACAATCATGAGAAACAAAACTAGAACGAGAGTAATCATGTACAGAACTATTTTGAAGCGAATCATGCAGCAGCCAGCAGGTGTTGCTTGAAGTTATTTCATCACGACTCAATAACAAATATTTTAAGGCACTGTCAAAGACACTAAACCCTAGGCCATTTTAACCAAGCAAGCATCCACATGAACAGAAACTTAATACTTGCAGATCTCTGAAATCTTGGAACTATAAACCCTAAAGAGAAGAAACAGGATCACAAACCCTAAAGCAAATCGCAGCATACCAAAGCGGAACTCCTCACGCAAAATCAAACTTCATGCACAAAAGGTCCACATTTTGAGGGAGAAAACCCCAATATTCTCACTTCACACTTAATGGTTTTGCCCTCGATCACGACTTGCTTCACAAACAGTACTGACCCAGATGAAACTCCACAACCCCCTAGCTCAAAGTTCCAAACTTTGCAGTTTCATTTTGGACCTTCATGCAAAATGCATACCAAAAATGCCCCTCGGTGTACCAAAAATTTTGGGGCAAACCTCAAAATCAAAGACCCAAAATATGGAAATACCGATAACATAGAAGTTAAAAAAGTTGATAGGTGCTTACAAGGAGATGGTGGAAGTTCTTGGGAAGTATCTGGCAGAAATGCAAGGTCTGAAAATGTTTCCAATAGATCTCCTCCTCCCATGTCTTGCAATCGCTGCAACGACCCTCACAAATCCCTTCCACAGCATGCATTTTTGGCGCTTAGAAGTATATAGATCAAAGAGAAAATAAAAGGGAAAGAGAACAAATAAGGGTTAGATTGGAGACATGGTGAGAGACATATTAAAGAGGATGGAGAGATGTGAAGTCAAAAGTGGAGTACAGGGGAAAAACAAAAAAGGGAGCATGTAGAGAGTGCAGGAGAAATGATGAAGCATCCTGCAACAAGCTACAGGATAGTACTACCTCCCACCTCCGTCACACGTAACATGCAGCAAACCAACATAAAATGGATTAGATTACGAATAATTTATAAAATAATTAAATATTTTTTTATAAATTTATTATAAATTAATAATAATAATATAAATTATATATTATAATTCTATATAAAAAATTATATTATATCGTTCAATAATAAAAATAATACATCAAAATATATTACGAAAATATTATATTATATTTGTATAATATTATAAATAATATAAAATGCAAGGATTTTTTTTCCCTGGGAATCATCATCTTGTAATTAGAGAAGAGTAATTAGAAGACAACCATTTATGCAAAAAAGTTGAAGTCATAGAAGTTCGGGATACATGAGTCATGAACCAACTAATTATTATCAATACCATCCGTAATAAAGATGATTGTCATAACATGAAGTTTTCATCATACTTCACCATGAATCATTTTTAGAGGCTGAGAGACAAAGAAGTCGTGGGCTAAACAATTTAGTGGAGCGTTTTCAACAACAACGGAGTTTCTAATTTTCATACACTTTCCAATGCATCATAGCAAGGGATAGGTGTATCTCCGTTCTTGAAGCATTCAAGTTAGTAATTTTTTTTAAAAGAAAAATCCATGATAACAAACTCAAAACAAAACTACCAAAAGAAAATATAAAGTATCTAGACAATTAAAATATCTAGAATAATAATTTCAAAAAAAAAAAAATATCTATATTAACATTTAATAAATTCATTTATTATATGATACAAACATCAATTCATATCAATCATGAAATACATAACCTCCAAAACTTGAAGGTTTTTATCATCATTAAATGAAGACAGACCATGTAACAAACCAAATCATATCATGGAAGAGAGGCACAAGCACCGAACCAACCCATTAGCGTTACACTCGTCGCTAACCTTAAACCCACTCGACTTATCCTCACACACTTTATTGACTCCCATCGCACCACTCACACAACACGATCCTGTGCCCCCCACAGACCCCACAACAGACCACCCCACTCGTCTCCACCAACGTCAGTCGTCGGATCATCCTCCTGAGGTCCCCGGTCTCGTGGAGCCGTCGGATCTCGTCGGCCCCACCCACATACCTCCCATGAACGAACACACGAGGGAGCGTGATAATTCCCTTTCCCGTGATCCGCTGCAGCACGTGGAGGAATGTGGAATCCATGGACAGATCTCGTTCGTCTATCTTGACTTTTCATCCTTTTGAGGATTGATCGAACGGCGGGGCAATCCTCGAAGGTTTTGCGGACGATGCGGAGGCTGGTGTAGTATATCACGACTCGAGTATTGGACTTCGGCGGTGGCGGCGGTGTGCAGCGCGTGGCGAAGGAGAAAAGGGCGGATTTGGGGTCCGGGCTGTGCGGTTGGTCGATGATGGGGTCCACGAGTGTGTTGATGTCTTCGAGTGATGTGGACCGGAATTCGATGGACCGGGTTCGGGTGTGGATCCGGCTCTCGGTTGTGGTCTCAGCCACGTGAATGGAGACATGTTGTGAAGTGAGTGAGGGTTGGAGAGTGGTGATTAAGGTTGATTGGCTTATATAGGAGATCAACATTAATCTGTGTACTTAAATAGGATGCTTAAGTTAAGATTGTGATTTGCATATGAGTGGGAGTGATGAATGTTATGAGTTCTTGGATGTAGCGTCAGTTTTTAGCACACCTATGCCTGCACTTTGAAAGATGAACGCTAACTATATTCTGCGAGTTAAGATTAGTTTTTCTATATTACGAAAAAAAGAGGCATTGAGGTTGGAGTGAAGTTGACCTCTTAGTTTTGTCATAAAACGATGTTGAGGAAACTCGTCTCTAACGATAAACCGATGAAAAAGGAAAAAAAATCTTTAACGGAATGTATTTTCCTCTTTCAAATCAGTAATAACAAAGATATAATTAAACTCGGCCACATAGTCAAAGGTAAGCACGGAAGGAAATACAAAGTATGAAGGGCTGAATCAACATCAATATGTAATAGTTATATGATTTGAATTTGTTGGAGATTGTGTTTTTCAAGACAATATTTGAAATCATTATCTATTACAAAGATATCAATAAATTTTTGCTATATGTTTAATTTTTTTTGCTTGTCGTTGCAACAATAAATAGATTACTCAAGATAGAATCTATTTTTTTTAACCAAAAAGGTAATTTTTGAGTGCTTCAAGAAGGGCAGGCAACTATCCGTTATTGTCTTGGGAAAAGTATGAAAATTAAAACTTCGTTATTCTCCAAAACGGTCCATTAAACGGTATAGCCCACAACTTCTTGTTCACTTGGCCTATTATATGGTTCATGGTGAGAAATGATATTAGGAGTAAAAAATTATGTTGTGCGAATTATCTTTAGTATGGAGTAGCATTGTTAATAATTTGTTGGGTCATGTATCTAAGGAGTTGGGTCATGTATCTTACACTTCTGTAACTTCAACTTTTTCACGTCCAGAAAGATGTTTTTTTTGTCATTCTTCACACGGGCCACTAGCTCTCCTTGTCCCGGGTGGTCAGTGCTTGAACCACCGTGACCCAGGCCGAAGGGTCGAGAGCTTGGTAGAGGTGGAGAGTGGAATGAAAAGAGATGAAGAGAAAGAAATGTAATACTTATTACATTTTTTGTTACAAAAATAAAGTAAAATCGGTTAACATTATATAAACTTACAATTTGAAGATGCAATATCTAACGATGAACTCACGATTTTCTATTTAATTAATTATTTTTCCTTTTAAAAATTATTTCCTTTAATGCAATTTTGTTTTTGATTTTCAGATCTCTTTATTTTAAATCTCTACCACCGTCGAATTTGGATAACATATTATGTGTTGTTATCATCAAGCTTCCTAAGCCTTGTCGGTTTTTCTACCAACGAAATCCCACTGCCACTAAACCACTTCTCCAAACGAGAGAATGGTTGAACGACATTTACTACATCAAATCTGTAATAAAAATACAGTAATAATTAGATGTATAGGAGAAATTTATTTACTCCATCTGTATTAGTCATATGGCAATGTTCTCATGCAAATTTCAGATTGATTCATACGATAATACAATAACATCGTAATTTTTAGTTATTACGACTGGTCAACAAAGTGCGGCCATTTCACCAAAACAAAGTTTGGCCCAGCATCATTGCATATTGCAAGTTCGATAAACTCAGTTAAATATGAGCTCTCATCAATCCACTAAAATTTAGAAACTACTTATAATACTACTAACATACCAACTACCACGAGCTTCAAATGAGACGACATAACCAATCCCAATAGGCTAGTATAAACGATTCACTAGAGCAACGTTAGCCTCGACCAAGGAAAAGGCGCAGGCCTCCCAAGACTTGAGGTAGGGGGCAAAACTTTCGCATTCGAACAATGAAAATATACAGTACTACACAGTAAAACAAGGACGATTTTTCGAAAATGTCATGTTTGCTCCTCGTAGTACAATCGCTTCGTTTTTGTATGTCATGACAAAGTATCAGAGTTGCAAAGGAGGGATCCAAGGGAACTCAACTCTGCAATGCCAACCCAATCAATGAATCAAATCAACTCATAGAAGTAGAACTTCCCATTGAACAAAGATGACCAATCTTTCAAACCTTCTACAACATGCTCGGAAACGTGCAGACCACAGACACATACCTGCCAACAATATGCAATGATGTGATCTGAGTGTCGAACAAAAAAAAGTAGCAGTGTTAACCGGATGCGATACTGGATCTCCAAAAACAGGATCAAGAAGTCCGGCAACGAACTCTAATCCTCCTGAACTCCATGAAAACTATTGTCAAACAACTACACATATACCATCCTGCAAGATGATCACACTATTAGAAAACCAGCAGTGACATTGGCACAACATGGCTAAGCAACAAAGACTGGCTTGGCTTCAAAGTTGCTTCAGAAACTCAACAAACAAAATTGTTCAGGAATGAGACCAAGTCATGAAGCCAAAATATCAAGGTGGTAATTACTAGAAGACACAAGACTGGTAAACAATTTCACCAAGAGAAATATATGTTCGAAACAATGGACATGTTGTCATACATCTCTTAACACAAAGTGGTCCCTAGTACCAAGCAAAGGCAACTGCCATTCAGCTACAAAGACCTGCTCCGAAGTGACATCATCTGCAAGAGAGATCGAGATAATTTGGGTGAAAATGGAGAGTTAATAAAGCACCTAATATTAGCAAGGAGAGACACATAAAGTTAGAATATATACCAGAGAACCTATCAAAGCAGGGGTGTAGCACTAGTCTATGGGTGACAAAGGACTGCAACGGACAATAGAATATTAGCCGGTTATATGCTAGGCGTGATCACGGCATATTAACTGTTAGGTTAACCACTTATACAAATGACGAAAGGAGCGGAAAATAAAAGCTGAAACAAAATCCTAGGGATTTGACACATTACCCACAAATGAAATAAAGCAATTAGACATAGGAGATACGGTTCCAACTAAGTTTCATGTTTTTATGCCGATAAAAAGAGGGGGGGGGGGGGGGTTCCATAGGGAAGGGATTGATTTTCACCTGCCAAACAGAAGGCATATATTCTCGATACAGGGAGTTTTCTGACCCACTTCCCACTGTGGTTTCATGCAGTGTTTCGGATGTGTAACGTTTTCTGGAACTGTAGCTTCAAAGAGAATCTCAGTCAGTGTGGTTTAACACCCAACATAAATTGCAGGCATTTATCAATTCTCAAAGACTATCTTTCACCCGAAGCAGGGTAGGATGAACTAGGATTAAAAGAAAAGCAGGGAGATTTCAAAAGAAGAAAGGCAAGTTTGGAAGCATAGTGCTTGTACTCTCTCATGTGTTACTTTGACAAGCAGTAAGGGGATTCGGAGCAATCCACGTAACTCATAAAAGCAGCTTTCATTCACCTATGTGTAGCTGGCTGCTAGCCTACGTTAAGGTCCAACAATATCACGATTTAGAATCTATAGTCACAAAATCAACTTAAATAATAGGAGAAACTGACTCCTAGGCACAAAGTAATCACACAAGCAATCAATGAAAACTAAGTTTCACAAAAAAACAAGCTCACATCTTAGACATGCTTTTACCTTTTAGCATCATTTGTTGCACCTTTATCACTGAAGATGGCTGCTTTCGTAGTTAAAACAAGCATTGGATGTAGGAGCAAAACATTTCTTATCTCATTTACTACAGTTTCAGACACGCTTTGCAGAGAAAAGGTCCTCCTGGAGAGTGATTAGTGACTGTCAAGAACTCACTATCACCTAATTTGTAAATAAGACAAATGAAACGGTAAGCAATAATAATACAGTACATGTTTAGGAAAATGTAGCTTGCAAGGCTGCACCTAACATTCCGTACAAAAATAGAGGTAAGCAAGCAATCATGGTTAGCCCTCGGTCCTATGTTAGGCTCGGTCTCTAGGCTCTCTACCGCCAACTCTTTCCACTCCCGTTATCATAGAAATGACAACAAGCTATGTGGCTCACTAGAAAACTAGTTTGCATGAAGCGTAACAAACATGACTACGAGGAGATGAGTATACAGCGTATTAATAGAAAACAATGCTAGCAAATAGGAAAAACAAGATGCAATTCTAGTATGTAAAAACACTTGCCTACTACTCGATCCAAAAGGCAAGGATGTCGATGCACGATCCACCCAGTAATAAGCTCCAATACTGGTACATGTAAAGGAACATTACATCAATAAGAAAGAAGCAAGCAAATCAACAGATACATCTCACTTGCAAGAGAATGACAATCTTTTGAAACCTTGCAGTTCACTACATTACATGGCTCGTAAAAACCACATGAAAAAGACAAATCAAAAAAGCGTAATCGTCACCATTTTTGCTTGACACAATCAGCTAATAACCATTAGTGACAATGGTATGGAACTGGGAGCAAAAGTTGATGCATATTTTTGTTGCAAACCTGTCAATCATCAAGAAACTGACACTGGAGCAAAGTTTTGTCCTTGCAGACTGTAGTTCTATAGCCAAACCCTGAAAAATGATGGAACAAATTGAAGAGTTATATTCATCCCAGACCAAAATAGCTGAAATTGGAATCAGCACATAATTGGTGTTATCCATTACGAAAGGCATGTTGTAATTAGTCACATTGTACAATATCACAACATAATCGCATAATATGTGCAAGTACTAGAACTTGCCGACTAACCATGAAGGAGTAAACTCTTACCTTGAGAGTAGCAAGAAATTCAAAGCTGTCGTAACAACGAATGTAACGAAACCGCTTCAAGCAAACTTCAATCAAGTCATCATACATATCATTATATTCCTTTCTGATTGTATTCAGATCTTCTTTGCCTTCCCTGCTGGATCCTGCTAATCGGAACAAAAAATTGGCAGTTTGGCACCTCGAAAATCGACAGAACACCAGAGTAGCTGTCTCAACATGTACAATGCACACTAAAACTGACACTTTACCAATGGCACGAGAAATCCGACTCTTTAGCAAATGCAGGAGTCTTAAAACATCGAACCGGCAATCCAAGTCGATGAAAACGAGGGACTGCTCGAGGCCACCGCAGCTGACTCCCTTCCACTCCTTAGGCAAAATACAATTCACCGCAACCTATCCATCTCAAATCATTCAAATCAACGATCGGGCTGGGGTCAAATACAATCGAACGCGATCAAATAAACTAGGGTTTCTTTTACCTCGAGTAGGATTTGAGATTTCGCTGAAGGAGAAGGACCGACGATCTCGACGACGTTGCCGGCGCGGAGAGGAACGCGGTGGAGCGGCGGTGGCAGCGGCAGCGGCGGCGGCCGCTCTGCGAAGATCCGAGCGAAGAAGTCCTTCGCGGTCTCGTCACCTCTGATCCATTCCCTCGCCGCCATCGCCACGGGATTCACTCGGAGACGATTATCACGTTTCAAATAAAAATACTAATCGTGTTACTACTTCGAACTCGAATTATCTTCGAAAGTTACACTAGGCTGAGAAGGCTGAGAAGTCCTTCACTTGAATGAATTTGGTTCAGCATACTGTTAGGAAAGGTACTCCATTTATGTAGCCAAACATCAAACAAATCCAATTAAGGGAATATTTCAAGATCGCAACTATTCAAAAGATTTAAATCGCATCACATAAAGATTCAAACATCTTGTTACACATCCATCGCGGTCTCTTCCTTGATCAAAAGCATCAAAACTACCGTAACATTATTCCACCATGCATAGCAGTATAATTTCGTAAAGCGAACCATAATTAAACACATGAAACTTCCACTCGAAAGAAGACTGAAACGTTACAAAACGTAGCCCCAAGTCATCATCTTGGATTTACAATGAATATTCAGTCCAATTCCAGGTCCCAAGTCATTGGTAATCCTGACATCATGATGTAGGTTGCCAACTATCGAAGTGCGACCGTAATTATCCACTTGTCTCTCATCCACGTTGTCTGTGATGTTGAGTTTCTCACTTGTTGATTTCAACATATCAACAGGACGTACGTCAAGATTATAGGCGTTCAGTAAGAGAAATATCAAGAAAAAAAATACTTATTCTATTTTATATATTTTATAATATTCATTATATATATATATATATATTCAATTTCAATTATCAACCACATAATATTTCTTTATCTAATTTTTTTAATTTATAATCACACAATACATTTTAAATATGAAAAATATTGAAAAAAATTCAAGACATCTCAAAATCACAAAATGATACGAAATTCAAGCGACGAGGGAGTAATGGCTAACTTTAAGATTGACACCATTTTTTTGTGTTCTACGTAGCTGAATGCAAGAACACTCAATTTCATTTACAACTTCAATTTCAATAAACATGCACCATTATTCAATATGAATATGCTTTTTTTCTTTTAAATAATATTGTTCTACATATCACTATGGATATGCAAGGAACGTCTTTACTATGTTGACTTTTGAATACCCTCTTAACAACTTCGACTCGTAATTCATAGTAAATCTCCCAGATAATAATTACATTGAATTGTCTCTATGAACATTATTCACGCGTGCTGAATACGTATGCTCTTCAAAATAATTGATAGCTTTTCAATTTTATTCTACCTTTTAAATACCAAAAAAGGGGGGAAAAGGAGCACAATTCCGCTCTCCATTTTATAGATACATACTATATTAATCAGGTAGTACGAACATCATTTGGATAACTTACCCCATATAAATAATAATCTTACCCATGGAATACGCTACTGTTACTACGTTCTCATACCATCGATAGTTGTAGTTACTGACATGCATTATACAACAAGTTGGTGTAATGAATTGGGTGTGTTTGTGTGGTTTTGATGAAGAGGTGACTGCTATGGATTCAGGGGGGGTGGTGAGGTGTGTTTGAAGAGCCGTGGAGTTTGAGAGGATGAAGGTGGGGGATCTGGGAAATGACGTGTGACTTTGGTATTGAGGTTACTGAGGGAGTAGCTGAGCTGTGAAGGACAGATGTTGAACAATGATGATGAGTTGTGACCATGAGGCAGCGTGTGGGAGGTGTGTAATCCGAACAGACAATCATTGTTCAATGAAACAGTAACAGCCATCATATAGTAAAAAGGCTAGCGATATACTGATATGCATTATATCCTTTGAAGGGGATCCGTCTATCACTCTGATCAACCACCTCACAAAGCATCTTCGTCGTCTCAGTTGCAAAGCTATACCAAAGCACCTTACCAGGAATGGACACGATAAGAGCAGAATCATCATCCTCTTCTTCGCCCTCCCCACGAACAACACCGAGAATTGAGAATGCATAGAACCTCAGATGACGACGACCAAATCTATCCTTGCTGTCTTGAAACATCTCCATGAACTCGCATCCAACAACATCAAGATCAACCAGATAACATATCATCGCCATCCAACTCCATAACAGCGAATCTTGGATAACAATTCGTTATGATCTCTGTCAGATGAAAATGCCCACGAGACTCACCGAAGTACCTAAACCTCCCAATGTAGGCACCAACAAGCGCAGGAGGCAACGCCAACGATCTTAAACACTCTTTCTCGACATCAAAATACAACGTCGTCTCCGTGCGACTCAACCAATGAACGCTCCCACGCTCAAACTCCATATCGAACGGAGGTATAAACCCATCAATCACGCGCCTCCAAGCTCCTGTACTCGGCTTATAAACATCGATCACATGAAAGTTATCCTCAATCTCCGAGTTCCCCACACAGATCACTCGATACTCATCCCATCTCGACGGATCAAACGCCAGATTCACCCCAACAACACACTCGCCCACAAAATCAGGACAAACAACCTCAGAAACCGCATCATTAGTGGGATTGCAAACGTAATTCAAACAATCCGATCCATCATTCCTCGAATTACGATTACAAACCAACAAAAGGCCATTACACGACTGGAAAATACTCGTCGTCGTCGATGATGGGCAATTGATCCGAGGGAGGGAAGGAGGCGGAGAGTGAGAAGAGAAGGGGGAAAGAGGAATGAATTGGAATTCAGGGGAGAACGGCGAGGAGGAGGAGGAGGAGGAGGAGGAGGAAGGAGAAGAGGAGTGGAGGAAGAGGGCGGAGCATGGAGGGTTAGGGTTCCGGCGAGAGTGGATGAGAGAGAACCGGCGGCCGGAGATGAGATGGAACCAGTGGCGGCTCACGGATTTGAATCGGATTAGGGGTTTCGTGGCGAGGCGTGAGAGGATTTCCACGAGGAGGTCTTCGTTGTCGGCGACTGCTTCCACCGCCGGGTACGGCGGCGGAGGAGGGTGGTTGTCGATCGTGTTCGTGGGCGTTTGTTGTTGGAAGAAGAATTGTAAAATGAGATGTGAGGCGATATGCTGTCTGCTTGCTTTAGTTCGTCCAAAAATATTGCGATTGGGCACTGTTCCTAATCGATAAACGTATCATCATAGTGGATGCAACAACCGAGTATGGGTAAAAAAAAATCCATCCAGTCCCCTTCGTTCATCCAAGGACGCAATCATCAACATCAATATCATCATGATATCATGGACGCGATCATCATCATCATCATTCCATGATGAAGTGGAAATCGTTGTTGATAGAGCCCAGCCACATGGCCAGCTATCCCAGAAAACATGGCCGTATGCCTTATTGTCAAGGAATGGAGTCGAGTGAAGAGGGATTGAGACCATGGTGGAGACACAAGCAGGAGGAACGAAAGGGGAAGACCATCAAAACAATTAACAAAACTGCATCACAGGGAAATAACTTAATCCAGTCCGCAATTCACATGCTCCTACACTCTGACCAAATATCACACCGCTCACAAGACAAATTTGTTACAATCTACCATTTTAAGTGTGCTGAACCAATCCCTTCGATAAAAAAACAAACAAACAACAGTGTATGCATTCACGGCTACAAACAACAAGCGTTAATTTTTACCCCCAGATCAACTGCACTATGTTAGCAGAAGTTTCATCTTCGGACATCAACTTCAGAGTTGGATCTTCGTAGAGACACCCAACTGCATTCCCACACGAACTAAGGTCTCCAGTGATCTTGAGCTGTTCTCAACGAAATCCTCATCCAACTTTATTGTGTCCTGCAAAATTAATTTTGAGGATCAACAAGTGAATGGAAAAGCTAGATATATCATCTCCCTCAACAGATCAACAACATTTGAACTCTACAATTGGTCAATGGAGTCGCTTTGATGCTGCTGAAAGATGCCATGGTTATTAAATCACTTTCACCATTTTTAAATTAGGTGCAAGTTACCTTACCTGAGTAATGCATGAAAAACTACTCAATAATTAAGTTCCGTGGCAACCCAACATCATCTATGAAGGTTAAAAGATGCACATAGGTATTAACACTTTTCAGAGTGAGCATACCAACCTTGGCAGTTGGCACGAATTGTCAAAAAATACCCAGCGAGCTCCCCCTCCCCCAACATACAGCAAAAAAGATATCTTCATTTCTTAGAAATATGGCTTACCTTTTCAAAGACAGCAAGTACAGTGCTTCCACCAAATGAGAAGTATCCAAACTGCACAAGTATTAGATTTCGTTATTCAGCTCCAAAGAAATTATCGGATAGCAGAAGTCAATTTTGAGTCATACCTCGTCTCCTTTTCGGACATAGTCTCCTTCCTTTTTCGTAAAGGTTATGCTGCCAACCATAGTTGCTCCTATGGCAACAATAGCTACCTGCAATGAGAAATGGACAATAAAACGAGAGACCAAACAGCTTTTGGAGTAGTTGATACTCAAAGGAAACAAAAAGCAAGCTTAAAAGTACACAAAGCAATTAGATAGCAAACCTTTCCAAAGTGCGTTGCTGAAATAATTGATACAACTCGCTTGTTTTCTGTGAAAACGTTACAGTACTTGCTGTTTACAGCAATGGGATTAACCTGCAGGAAACCAAAAAAGAAATCCATCAAGTTCAAAGTAACAATTCAATCCAGCAACATGCCGGTGGAAAATAAAATCGAAGAACTCATCCTCATTATACAGTGTACAAGCATCCTGGTATTTCAACAATTTGTTCTATCCTTCCTGAAACTGGAAAATGGAAACGATGATAGTCCTGGAAAAAAGAGGGAGAGACAAAAAAAAAAAAAAACAAATCAAATTGAAGAAGAGCAAAACAACATTTAGAATAGTCAAATACATAATTGTATCATAACCTGGGGTGCCAACCGAAATATCACCAAGGTACCATCAATATAAGGATCAGAAGACACTGCATTGCCTAAAAGGCCTTGAATAGAAAACTTCCGACCCTACACCCAAAATATTAACACAGAAGCTTAAATTGCTCATGTTTCGAAGGAACAGGGAAATTTCCATCCTCTCTCATGTGCTACTAAATAGTAGGGGTGGGAACTGAATACCAGAACTTCTAGGATTCAATCACATGAGGGACATTTTAAGCCACATATACACATTCAGAGTTCAAAATAATACCTTGATCCAAAACCTGACACTGTCTTCAACAGACTTAAAAGCTGTCAAACGGCAATCAGCGGCACATACAGCAACATGATCAAACTCGGAACAGGCAATTGGTCTTACACCAGGCTTCAACTCTCTAATGAAGAAATCATTAAATGTCTGAACACATTTATATATAAAAAAAATATAATAAAAAACTTAGTTGATACAAATAAACTGCAAGTAAGACCATCCAAAGGAAAGACTAATCACATCTCCTGAAGGCATACCTTGAAAGAGCCCAAAGGATATCTCACTTCAGATATATCAATCTGATCCTACAAAATTAGGTTATAAAAACCGATTGTATTTCATTGAAATAAGATCATTACCCATCAACATGAGAACATCATCACTTCATCAGAGAGAGAAAATTTAACAGATCCGACTAAGTTTAGGAGTAGTTCAAAATGTTAGGGAAAAAGTAAAACAGGGAGAAACATAATACAAACTTGCATCATGACTGAATAAGTCAATGGTGTTCTGTTTGCAACACATACATATGACATTAAGATAGTGAAAACAATGAATTTAGATCTAGACTTCTGTTTCATGCATCACAAACCAAATGCCACAAGAGAAAATCAATCCACATATATATCATCCCCTGTAATTATAAAAGAAAATATGAGCTAGCTCACCACAAACACATTCTCCCAGACATTACCAGCTATAAGAGCAGAGCCAAGCAAATGTATTGGACAC
The DNA here is from genome assembly GCA_001925005.1 of Drosera capensis. Taxonomy (NCBI): domain Eukaryota; kingdom Viridiplantae; phylum Streptophyta; class Magnoliopsida; order Caryophyllales; family Droseraceae; genus Drosera; species Drosera capensis. The sequence goes on along the minus strand of LIEC01012205.1, from coordinate 16,849 downwards.
GCGAGATAAGTCATGATATACCAAGTCATGCACTTTTACATCATAAATACCAAACAGGTGAACACATGGTTACATTGGTCTCAAATACTCCAATTTTATTGGCACTAGAGTTCAGATAAATCTCATTGGTATTATCAGGATTCACTCTTACACTCATTCGAAAAAGAAAATCCTAGCCCACAAATGTAAGTCAAATGAACTCAGTATTACAAAGTTAACCACATGATTCTTGTATAAAATGTACACAATTTCCTCTTACCTTATCAAACAACAAAATCTTGGTTGACCACGTGATGCAAAATATCATGGCTACCATTGTACCAGAGTTCTGTTACTTTGTCACCTTTTTATTCACTCACTCAATCACTTTTTCACTGTTTCACACTAGAACAATAAAAGACAAGTCTCCGGGAAGAGATTTGGGCAGTTCAGAAGATTTTTAAAATATTTGTATGATTCCTAATTGCTCATACCATCATTAATTAATTACACTCCAGAAATATGACAGGTGAGACAGAAGGTTGGCCAGATCTACAAGACCATGAAGAATGGATCAAGAAATAAAACTCACTCTGCAATAACAGTATCAAAAAAGAAAATACTTCCTACAGGATCCTACAGGAAGAGGCTATTTCACCTTGAAAAGCTCAATAAATTTTGGAATCTCCTCGGCAGACTCTGTTGAATTCATTTTCTTCCCTTGCTTTTCAGAGATTTCTTGCAGGAGTTCTTTAGCACCTACAACACATCACAGAATCATGAAAAGAATCAGACTATTCAACAAAAATGGGAAAATGAGCTTGGTTAGCCACAGCAGTAGTACTGGTAGCACAGGACTTACTTGTACTGGAGTTTAAGAAGAATATTAAGGGAACATCAAGAGTTTGGGACCTTTCCAAAAATCTGAAGGTAACATATAAGCTGAGTTTTGCAGAAGAAAGAAAGAGAGGTGGCACAGAAGAAGGGATGAGCATGGTACGGGACAGTCCAGTATTGAACTGTTTCCCATCCCGTCCCGACTTTTTCGGTTCCTTAAAAATTTTGTCCCGTCCTGTACCAAATTTTCGATTCCGGTTCTCGGTATTTTCGGTTCGGGAAACCCGGTTTTTCCGGTTCCCTCGGTACATATTTAACTAAGAAAATTATTAAAAGATGTATCGATCTTTAATACTACCATAATTAACATCAAGAAAGAAAACAATAGGTAAAAATTGTGAAAAAGAACAAGGTTATAGCTACACTACATTACTAATAACTAATGTAGGCCATGAAAATAACAAACATGAATGATTAATAGGGGCAAAAGTTAAAAAAAAAAAAAGAGTATCAAAAGACTTAAAACAACAACAAACAATAGTGCAAAATGAGATGCACAAAATTTTGATTCATGGTATGTGTTGTTTTTCGCTTCATGATATGTTGGCATTGCGATAACTTGTGTAGATCTTTATTTTGATCTTTGCTTCTTCTTTTTTTTCTGAAAAGGATCTTTGTATTTTACTTGGTATTCAAAATGAGTAAAACATAGTTTTACGAGACTTACATCCTTTGCAAGATTTCACTCCAATTCATCAAGTATCATGATTTAATTAGTAATGAAACAACAAAAATAAAAATGTTAATTATATTGGTCCATTCTGGTACAACGAGATGGTTCTTAAAAATAAGTTTCCGTCCCATACCGACTATTCGGTTCCTCTTATTACAATTTCCCGTCCCGTATCAATATGACCGGTTCTTGACTGGTACGGTATGGTTTTGACCGGTTTCGGTCCGGTCCGGTAATTCGGTACTCATTTTGCTCACCCCTTAGATGGCTGGAGCAAGTGTACCACAGTGGAATAATAAGAGGGTCCTCAGTGCATCACCAGACTGGTTTAAAAAGATGTGTTTGACTAAGATATCTGGTTTAAAACGATGTGTTTGACTAAGATATGTGTCCCAGGAGTACATAAATAAAGGTTGACTGTAAAAACCTGAAACAATTCTAAAGTAGACATTGGCCAAGAGAGGTACGTCCTTCAATCAGAGGCCCATCGTTTTTCTTAGACCAACTGAGATAATCATCAAATGTTACGCAATAGCGAAAGCAAGAAAAGAAATATAAAGACTGCAGATTTATAGAGCTGAAGTCAACATGTAAAATCTGACATTTAAGAATCAATGGTGAACTACCTCAACGAAATTTCAGTGAAACTCCAGTTACATGAAAATGAGAAGTCGACAGGAAAGGTATCAACTACTTCTATAAAAGTAAAAATACAAGGAATATCCCATGCCTTGTATCTATACCTTTGTTCATGAGCTGAAGTCCCAATTTAGACTGATATATGGCTCTCATTGACAAAATAATCTTCCCATCTATTATTTCTTCCACCAATCTACCAGTGCTCCGCTCATAAACCTAGCATGCAAACTACCAAACATTGATCAATGACAACTCAATTTCATTAGAAAATTTCCGGTCTTGCAAAATTAAAATAGAAAGGCAAGAGGCATTAATGTGCATTGTGATGTTGTCAAATAAAATGTGTTAATACTCATAACACCAACCCTCACTTAAAAGGGAAAAAAAACCACTAAAAAAAATAAAGACAAGGAGTAGTCAAATATATAGTGACTACGCTGGAGGATAGGGCGGTCACTATCCAAGCATAAAAAGAACAGAACATTTACTTCAATTGCTTTTTCTTCATCAACGCATAAGAAAAATGCTCCACATACCAGAGATGGTACAAGGTAATCAAGGACAAGAAACGGCAGGGGGATGCCTATTGCAACCATCATGAAACAATAAAATGAACAATCAAACACAATTTGAGAGATAATCCTTGTTACTTCTTCTTGCAGCAGCATGATTGCTGCAATCACGGACTCAGAGCACAAGTTTACTACAGAAGCAACTGGAGTAGGAAGAAGTATCAAGCCTAGAAAGATATGACATAGTGTTACATTTGGTTAGCCCCAATCAGCTCATAAAGTAAAGAAAAAAGATGGAAGCCAAAGTCACTGTTCTGACCAGAATATGTGCGGCATTCGACCCTGAATGCAAGCCAATGCGGTAGGATGAAAAATGTGCCCACTCACTCAATTTGAAAATCCACCTACCAATTAGTAGATGTTTCAGATACCCAAAAGAAAGAAAACCAAACCCACAAGCAAATAGGAACATGAATATATGAAAGATATTGCAAAGAATGAAATAGCTTAAACACTACTTACCCATATGAAGCTTGTTTGTCAGTCAAGAACCCACCTGTCATCACTTGGTTCCCAGTACCCTCATCAAAGCATAGGGTCATATGAATTACATTGCTAAGCCAATCAGAAACGTCAAGAACCTCACCACAGACGGGGCAACAGCTTACAAGTGGTTCCCTGCAATCAAGTAGAATGACTAAGCATACAGAGGGACATTTTATAATTTTTTCAACACAAGCTTCTAGAAATTCAATCTGCGGATGATAGCTCTACAAAAAGCAACATCGCTATTTTGCATACATATATGAAGCAACAGAACAGTACCCTGTACAAGCTGGATAGTAGTAAGTCAACTGACCAGTTGACCAAGTCAAGTGACTGGTAGAAAAAGCTATACTTGAAAACACTAGATCAATTATCACATTACATGTACACAAGGTACTTTTGGTGATTTCTTGCCTCTAGGCCGTTTGACTACTTGTCCAGGAATCCAGTTATCCTCTAACTAACTTGAACCGCTTGACAGCTTGAATATAAAAAATAGTTCAATTTGAAACCATCAATAAACTCTACAGCCAGCAACAAAAACCAAAACCCATTGAAAATCAACTAAAATTCTGACTTTTAATTTTGTGACTGCCTCAGAATTAACCTACCCAACAAAGATCAAACACGGAACAACACTATTGACAGATCATGCACATTAAATAAAAGTAATCGCATATGATCTGTATAAAATATACTGCTGCATAGAGGAAGCATAATGGAATTACTTTTCCTGGTGTAGAGCAAGGAGGACAGCCAACTCGTCAATGCTGACAACACCATCCTCATTCTTGTCTGCTTCTTTAAAGAGAGCCTCTTTCTGTTAAGGCAGTTAACAAAAGATGATCTAGAAGGGCCAGAAGACAACACACTAGACGACGTGGGAAAGACTGGTTTAACCTTCTCTTCAGCCAATCGATTGCCAAAGGCGTCAACTAAGTTGGAGAACTCGGAAAGTGACAGTTTCCCGTCTTCATTGTAGTCCTGTATTAATGATACAGATATCTAACTTCACACTACAAGCGAAAAAAACAACAAAAAAAAAAGGAGGAAAGTCATACCACTATAGATAAAATTCTTCGTGCAAAACGTTTTTGAGTCTCTATTGGATCCTGGATTAAGGGAAAAAACAATTGTGATCATCCCAGGCAAGAATAAGAATAATCCCCCCCCCCCCCAAAAAAAAAAAAAAAAACAAAACTCACACAGACACACAATCAATAAAGTATCACCCACCTCAACAGAACACGAAACCACCAACTTGCCAACTACTCTGTCAAGAAAAGTTGGGTCCAAGATATCAACCACTTCAGAATCAGTATTATGATCCTGCAGATAATTACTTGTTAGTTAACTTAGAACTTACAATGAATAAGAAGCTGATCCATATGTAAGAAAATGGACAAAAGAAGCATAAGAAAGCTGTGCAGATTATAGTGTGAGCTGCTGAGGTTTTAGGGGCAAACAAACACAGAATTATCAAACGGAAGAAGTCATAGTACTCATATGATGTTATTAAAATGAAAATTACAGAAAGAGTACGCGTTCTGGAATGGCTGTCAAGGATAAGATTTCATAATAATCAGACTAACTTGGTACTTAGCTTCCATGTGATTATGCAAAACATTTACAAGCACTAACCTCATCTTGTTTTACCTGAGTTTACAATGAAAACATGATTTCCCTTATATAATGAGGGAATTGTCAGGTTCATGATATATTTAGTTGGAAATCGGAATGCAAACTAAATGACTGCAAAATCTCATAAGGGAATTGTCATGTCCAATGGTACCCGTTCATTCCATGTGGTAACATCAATTCCACACATATCCTCCAATCCAACAAAGAGCTTCTATATAAACACCAATATATTACAAACTCCAATACTCACCTGGGTAAGAAATTCAAGCACATTGATATCGCAGTAGCCAACGAGATTGCTCTTGGACAGTACATTTGTCTGCATCACATGGAGCGATGGACGCAGTCAGATGCCAGATGTGGTAAAGGACACTCAAACACAGAATCATTCAATATCAGTACAATACAATTGCATGTTGTGTGATTTCCTTCAGAGAACATGAAGAAGAAAAGGAAAGAATAAGAAGGACGCATCATCTTCAAGTTTACAATCAGCTTAGAACCAATGCCACCAAGTGATGACCCAACAGTCAAAAGGTATGTAATAATTGACATCAAGTAGTGCAAATACTGATCACTGTGATCATAGTATACTATCCAACAGTCAGCCAATAATGTTTTGTCTTATAACCTCCAAAAGAATACAAACAAGTGCACAGGATTATGGCGCTCTTATTCAAAAAATGTGTATACCCTACCAGCAGAAACCCATGCCCTTGCCTAAACAACTCAAATGTATATACCAAGACATCAAATCATTTCAGTTCATCCTCACAAGAACTCAAAACTGACAAAGTCACCAGAAGGTAAGCGCACCTCATAGACAGATACTCTAGCAACATGAGGTCCTTTGCTTTCCAGAAGAAACTTTTTCTCCTGCGAATAGAGAAAAAAAAACACCAAAAGTGTCACTAGGATTACATTAAAAGATTATAGCAATAAATCAGGAATATAGTAGGAAAAGGCAAAATAAAATAACATAGCAAACTCGAGCAGATGTCATAAAATGGACAACACAATAGTGCATGCTTGGTTAATCATGAACAACTAACCGAGAAGACAAATTCATAAGATAAGAACACACAGAAATTACTACAGAAACAAAAGGAGTAGAAGAAAAATGCATGAAAACATTTTTCTTTATTCCGATCCTTTGGGTACAGAATAGATCAATAGAAATAGCAAACTAGCAATCGTGAATGAGAGTGTTCATATAAAATACAACCATGAATGAGGAAGCGCAGCGGCAAATAGATGTCTAAATAACTTACCGAGTTCCAAACTGGCTTATCTGTGCTGCATAAACATCAGAACAGAAATAAAATTAGCATTACACAAGTGAAATGAGCAACAAGGCCAAGTAAAAGTTCACAACTTCACATAGGTATCAGATCATATGTAAAGTGTAAATATTTTGTATCAGAGAGAGATGTTATGTTATTAGGGATTGAAAAAAAAAATGTTATTAGAGATGTTTTTTTAATTATTAAAAAAAAATCAAAACCAGAAACATTCTGATATCACATGAAAAATGGAGATTGATCACCACACACACAAGAAAAGCACAGGGAGAAATTATGCAATACATAATAGGGCAAAGGGAACATGATATAACATTATATGTTATTAGGGGTTAATGGATGATAAAAATTGAATGATCTGAAAATTTCAAAAACAAAAACAGTTTTAAAAAATATCCGTCGTTGGATATATCCTAGCAACACACAACTTGTATGTTGCTAGCAACAAACTCTCTTTTCCCTGCATAATAACTATGCAATACACACAATAAATCAAATCCATTTATTCTCCTGCTCCTATCATTTCTTCTCCACTTCATTTTAATCACATTTCAGAACAAATCCAAATGCACAGGGAGAAACTATGCAATACATAATAACTTAATGAATCTGTCCAATTAAATTTTGTTTTTCCACAGCATTCGTCACGACACACAAGCAAAGTAACCATCACAAAGCAACGCATCAAAAAAAACACAAAGAAGAGAGCGCTGCACTGAGAACTAACTGATCAGAGACATCAGTGCGGAAAGTCTGCTCTCCAACCGAAACACAAGCCAACCACTTATCCTTGAACTTCATCTCCGCCTACACACAAACCAAACCAAACCACTGATCACCACTCAAAATCACACTCAGAATCACAGCAGCAGAATCGAAATAGAAATAGCTTTCGACGAAGAGGATACCGAAATTAGGGTTAGGAGAGCGATTCCGGCGAAGTCATCAGCGGAGAGTAGCTTGAAGTGAGCGGCCGTAGAGTGCGACGAACTCTGATGAACGATGCGGCGGAGTCGTTGTCGGAATCTAGCCGTGCGAGAGCAGCGTGGTCCGTCGCCGCCGCCGTCGTGGTCCGGCGACTTCGAGCTTCCATGGCCCATTGCAGTCTCTTTGCTTTCTTCTCTCTCCCGGCCGGAAAATGAACCGAATAAATATTTCGAGACCGGAAACGGAAGTATATGCTCACCTGCTTCGATCAGAAATGTGGACCATTTGCTGCACCACACAACAAAATAGCTGATTGTTGATGACGCAATACCTCACCTTCCTATATAAACAAAAAAGAATAATGAAAAAGGGTGCATTATAAAGGATGATTAGCATCCCTCTAACAAATACTTTTGCAACATTTGATTTTTTACGACTAAGGAATAAAAAATTCCTTCCATCCTTAACTTTCATAACGACACATGATTTAGTGTTTAATTTTATACCATCAAAATATAATTTTAATCCTAAAATTAATAATCATAAGATTAATAATCTTACTTTTTTCAAAAAAATAATAATATCTAACTTAATCCTACCCCGAAAACCCACCCCCTAACCCAAGTCGAGGGCAAGACTCGCGGTCAACCATTCGGCTTCGGCGTTGAAACTTGATGGTGAGCCCGACATGGTAATTGCCAGCTAGCTGGTGAATGAATACATCATTAACGGAATCTCATTTAGGAAAAAAAATTAATATGACACCTGTCACACGCAAACAAATGCAATCCGATTGTGTACATTTCAAATTAGATAAAAATTTAATTTTAATTCAAAATATAAGAAGAAGAAAAAAATCAATAACTCCATGGACTCAAAATATTCTTTATTATTACATTGCACTTGTTACACACTTACTAAACCCTTTAATATTTATTACTCCTCAATCCTCATATCATAATTTTAATGTTATTAAGAAGAAAAAATTGTTGATATAAGTATCGACTGTTTTTATGAGAACATAATATTCATCATTCATATGATCAATGATATAATATTTTTTGAAGGTCTAGAAAACAATTACTTGTACCAATTGACCATGCAAATCTTATTGAAAAAAAGTTCAGGACATAGTTGCAATTTTATTTTATGGAAATTAGAGATTCAGATTCCATTCCTCAACGGTACCCCTGTTAAAATCCCCAGGAGTCGGAACTGAAAAAAATACAGAGGCAGGAGAGTCGTCGCAGAACAAAGCGGCTGAACAAAACAGATTCTCCAATATATACCCACGAATCAAAAATCCCTCCTCATTATCATCGACATCGTCATCGACGTCATCATCTTCCTCGATCAAACAACAACGATGTCTACCTCGGCGGTGCCATCGGCGTACCTGAATAACTCCCCGGCGACGCCGGACTGGCTAAACAAAGGCGACAACGCATGGCAGATGATCGCCGCCACCCTCGTCGGACTCCAGAGCGTCCCGGGACTCGTGATCCTGTACGGCAGCATAGTCAAGAAGAAGTGGGCGGTCAACTCCGCCTTCATGGCTCTATACGCCTTTGCTGCGGTGGTCATCTGTTGGGTCGCTTGGGCTTATAAGATGGCGTTTGGGCAAAAGCTGTTGCCCTTTTGGGGCAAAGCTGGGCCAGCGCTTGGACAGAGTTTTCTACTGGCTCAGGCGACGTTGCCTGCGTCGACTCACTACTATCATGGTGGTAAGGTTACGGAGACCCCGATGGTCGCGCCTTTTTATCCCATGGCTTCTATGGTTTGGTTTCAGGCAAGTATTTGTGGTCGACGACTTTTATTATATTGTGAAATTATATATATATTTTTTTTATGGAACTGATTTCTCGATTCAGCTTTTTAAAGTACGATTCCGTTGTGACCTTGATTGTATGGTGTGTTTTTGCAGTGCGTGTTTGCGGCGATTACGTTGATACTGCTAGCGGGGTCGTTACTGGGACGAATGAACATAAGAGCATGGATGATGTTCGTTCCACTATGGCTAACATTCTCGTACACGGTGGGGGCGTTCAGCCTATGGGGCGGCGGGTTCCTGTTTCAATGGGGCGTCATGGATTACTCCGGCGGCTACGTCATCCATCTCTCCTCCGGCATCGCCGGCTTCACCGCCGCATACTGGGTCTGTTCTTTTTCTTTTGACTTTTCTATTTCTACATTCGTACTTTTTTGCCTCTTTTGCTTTTCCTTCATTTGGATTGTGATGAATTTTGCAAATCGCCGTCGATTTGGACCGGGGGTAATTTGGTTATTATGGTGTATCTGATAGGGTTAATGGGCAATAGAGCAAAAACTTGAGTTGCGATTACACATTTTCCGATATATTTTAAGTTTCTTATCAATGGTTTCTTTTGTTTGCTATGCGCCCGCCCTTAGGAGGTACTACATTGTGTTACTAGACTAAAACTTATAAAACTATGAAATCGGATGTTGAGGGAAAAACGGTGTTTTTCTCCTATTAAAAATACATTCGCTTGATGAATTTGAGTTTATATAATCATATACTAATGATGAAGATTTTTTTTTAATCTTATGTGTTTTTAGTTTGTGTTGAATAATTCAAAATAATCAACGTTGCCATCGAAGGGATGTCTAAGTGGGGTGGATCACCGTACGAATAAAATAATCTTCAGCCGCATATGGATATTGTTGACTTTTCAGGATTCTAATGTCGTGAGTTTGATCTAAATCATAAATAAATATACCGCTGGGCCACACACACGATCTCCAGTTGTCTAGAAGAACTAGTCTTCCACATACAAGGAAGGTTCCCACTGTCACGCACATTGATACTGTTATGGATCCTAATCTTTATTTTTGTTATGGCAAAATTATAACATTTATTAAATTATATTATATTAATTAAATTATAATTTTTTATTTATAATTTTTTTTATAAAAAATCAAAATATCTTTATTATTTATTTTATATCATATCATATCAATTCAATTTATTATTTTTTTATTCATAAAAATCAAAAAATAATCTAATTTTTATATTAAAAATTAACACAAACATTAATTATTATGATAAATTAAATAATCCTAATTCTAATGGAACGAAAAAAAATATAAAACAGTGTATTTGATAATTTTCATCTCACAAAACAAAAGCATTAACTTTAGGATCAGTCATTCATAGGTTCTTCTCCAACACATTTTAGGGTTAATGATGATATATCGTCCTTTTTCAAGTGATCATTGGCTCGGGTCTCTTAAAAGCACTTGTATTCGATTATCTAAAATATCAAAAGATTATGCACAGAGAATAAAATGAAGTGATGAAGTTATAAAAAATTAAAAAATATGACATTTTTAATTTTTTTGAAGTATCGAGTCATGACATATGATCTTCATCAAATTTAGAAATATGCATTTAATTTCATTATCATAAAAAATAATATTATTTTGATACAAAATCACATAAAAAGAAGTTCAGAAAATACTTTATATGTATATTCTTCATAAATTCTAAAAGAAAAATAAATTATTTTGATATAAGATATCATTTAAAAAATTTAACACACATCCGTATATTTTTAAAATTTAGAAGGATCATGTGTCAGAATTGAATAGTTTATGGGGTTTTATGTTTTTTTTACTGAAAATTTAAAATATGTTGTTAAAATATGTTTTCAACTGTAAAAGTTATAACATAAGATAAAAAAAATTAGATTAAATTATCATATAATTATAGCATTCTCTCGTTTTATATGTCAATTTATTACAATAAATGAATATAATACCAAATAGAGATTCCAATGCAAGTGCTCTTGGCAAATTCAATGATTCAAGTCATTCATTTCATATAATACCAACATTTCGGCACAAATGGTCTCATTGATAGAAAAATACGAAATCGAGTGGATCACAGATTAAGAGCTTACGAAGAAAGATGTACAGAAAACCGTTGTTGAAGAAGATATGGATTTCGAAGCTATATTTCAGAGGGGTGTATCAATGATGAGGAGGATAGGGGTGTTGGAACTTTTGTTCCCGAATTTCAGAATCACTTGTTGGTCAACTTTGCATCTCTTATCGCTTTATTGATGATAGTATGATATACTCCTAAGAGTTAATGAAAATCAACCCCATAATAAGCATCAATGAAGAAAGTCATGCACAATCAAATTGTTTATTTTTTATTTTTTAAGTAAAGTAGCAATTCAGCAGCTTAATGAAATGATGACTTTGCGCAAATAAATAAAGCACTCTACCAATTAGCAACTTGGATCTACCGTGCAGCTACTACTAGTAAAATTATTGATAGTTCGAATTGTTCAATTGTTCCATAAACAATTGAAGTGGGCAGGTTGACTTCAGGCATCCTATAGTAATAAATCCTGATCATGCTCAAGTGGAATCTGAATATCTGAGCTTTTACGTGTTCTGATCCTCTCATTTCTTCAAACGAAACAAAGACTTCTTGAAAATGATAGGAGTAGACTTAATTTACAACATTGCTTTGATGCAATGAATGTATGCAAATTTTAATTCCTGTTCGTTTCTTTTCCTTGATATGGAAATTAACTGATCTATAGCTTTGTTTCGGTCAACGAAATCTGAATCCAATCAATGTTGATCATGGACTCATAGTTTGATACACTCCGTCTTTGTTATTTGTGACAGGTCGGACCAAGATTGACAAAAGACAGGGAAAGGTTTCCGCCTAACAATGTTCTTCTCATGTTGGCAGGCGCCGGACTCCTGTGGATGGGATGGGCTGGATTCAACGGCGGAGATCCCTACACAGCCAACATTGACTCCTCCATGGCTGTCCTCAACACTAACATCTGTGCCGCCACCAGCCTCTTGATGTGGACATGTCTCGATGTTATCGTGTTTGGCAAACCATCTGTCATTGGCGCTGTGCAGGGCATGATCACCGGACTCGTTGCCATCACTCCTGGCGCTGGTAAGATCTTCTGTTTCGCACCTGTATTTGTTATATATTAGCGCATTCATTTTCATGCCAAATTTAGGTTATGATCCAATGACTATTAATATTATACACCATTAAACAGAATCCTGTGTTTATGGTCATAATGAGAGAGCCTTGTTGGTATCCAGATATGTAGAGATAGACTGGATTAGCATTTATTTATATGAAGGTTATGATTAAATTTTGAGAATTTCGAAAAATATGTATTACAGGACTTGTCCAAGGATGGGCGGCTATAGTGATGGGAATCTTGTCGGGTAGCGTTCCATGGTTCACTATGATGATCATCCACAAGAAATGGAAACCCCTCCAGGCCGTGGACGACACCCTGGGCGTGTTCCATACCCACGCAGTCGCTGGCCTCCTAGGCGGCTTGCTCACAGGAATATTCGCGGAGCCAGAACTATGCAACCTCTTTCTCCCCGTCACCAACTCCCAAGGAGCCATCTACGGAGGTGTTGGAGGAATGCAGGTGGTGAGGCAGCTCGCCGGCGGCTTCTTCATCATCGGATGGAACCTTGTGGTGACTTCAGTCATTTGTATCCTCATTAGGTTCATTGTTCCACTGAGGATGTCGGAAGAGGAGCTTTTGATCGGAGATGACGCGGCACATGGTGAGGAAGCTTATGCGCTGTGGGGTGATGGTGAGAAGTATGATTCTACGAAACATGGTTATGGATTCATGTCGGATGATACAACGCATAACGACAATCGGAGGTCAATTGGTGCTGCTCAAGTGGTGTAAGGGTGATTTCATGATTATGGATGGAGTCTTCTTTTGAGTGGTGTAAGGGTGATTTCATGATCATGGATGGAGTGTTCTTTTGGGAGTGTGTGTAAATCAGTTTTACGTATTCAAATTGATTTTGGAGAAAAAAAAAATCAAAAGAAAGGAGGGCAAATAAAGCATTGAGCAATGGGGATAGTTGCTCATTAATATGTTCCTAGTCTGGTGAGATTGTGATTTGTGATGATATGAGCCTTTTCATATGCACACGGTTTGATTTACTTGGTGTGTGTATATATGTATTGATATAACCTTCTCTTTATCTTCATGTGTCCAAAGAAATTTTTTCAAATAATACTACGTCAATTTCAAATATATTATAACATATTATTAAATATAATCATCACACATAAATTATAACATTTCTATAATAAACAAGTTTTGAATGTCTATAAATCTATATTATTTTTATTTTATATCACATTATCTTCATAATCATTTCTTATTCTTTCTTCCCTCATTCATAATTTCACTTACCTTTTATTCCTAAAATCGAGACTATTCAAATAAAATCATCCAAAATCACTGAATTTCTTAATAAACATGTTAACTCAACCCATCATAATTTATCTGGTATAATTTTTACAATTGTTACCTTAAACATATATACTTTACAGTCGTCAAGATAATTTGACCATAACTTGCTTTCTAGATAATTTGACCATAACTTGCTTTCTAGGTAAAGAAAAATTTCAAATCCTAACGTTACCACATTAAGTTACAACAAACGCAGCTACACGTACTTCCCTCTATATTTTGGCTTCGACTCTTTCCATAACTTGGAATCACCGGAAGAATCTGAGAGAAGATCGATTGGCATGAAGACCGCAGAATGGAGATTACCCTCCTCAAGCCATTTCAAGTGATTCTCTTTGAAATCCAAATGCATTTTCCGAGCTGTCTCAGCTATGGCTTCGGTGTACGAAGCTATCTTCACCATAGTCAGCAACACCCGGCTGTACCAGAAGCTAAGGATCTGTTCACAAGAAGCAACCAATCTGAAGCATGGGTGCTCAGGGTATTCGGTCTCAGCAACTTCGCCTTCTCTTAGAAGGGGGTAAAAGAAAACAAGCCTCCCACCCATCACAAGCATCTTGGCAGCTACGTCGAGCAAATCATGGACACATTCCACTAAACTATATGGAGCAGTGGATGGTATGTGGCCTGCCCTCTTGTCATCAGGGACTGTGTATGGTTCTACAGCACCCTTGAGCAATTTCCTTCCTCCTGACTTGCGCCCACCCGCGCGAACACCATAAGGTGGATCACAAATTATGGCATCAAACACCTAAGAGCGAGAAGAAAGGAAAATAAAAAATAAAAATTTAAAGCCCTTCCCATCAGACACAAAGCTGCAAGGAACCTAAACTAAATTTAGCTGATCAAAGAAAGACTCAAGGTAGCTCCCACACAAGGATCCGACATTAACATAAAAGAAGCTTCAGCAGTTTAGCGCCACTAAGATTTGACAGAATATCTTCCGAGTGCACGAATCAATAAGACAATACAAGTTAGTATCATTATGTTATATCATGCTCCAACGCATCACCTCCATACTAGATGCAAACAACCAAACAAGGCACTAATGAATGCTTGACAATAAAAAGTTAATTTACTATACGTGGAGAAGTGAAGGAAGAATACCTCCTGTAGGCCAGCATGCCATGGAGGAAGGTTATTATCCGCCCTTATCAGAGATATTGGCTCCGGTAACCCATACTGCAGAGACATATACAGACGTAAAAGGAAAAAACCCAGAGTAAAATGCAAAACAAAAAAACCAAGTTAGAAGGCTCTAGTAACACGTGGAATGTGAGATCACTGTGATCTATGAATTATGTTGAGACTTGAGAGGAAAGTGAGCATTTTTCCACCAAACATAATTCCATTATAATATTATAGTAACAGCTCTTACAATCCTGAATTGGAAGATTATGTACAAAAGCATGCTGTATCTGATCAAACTGAATATCAGGTGAAGCAACACCTTCCACATAACAAATGGAGAAGGGGGAAGATCAGTATACCTGCTTAAAGTTGCTCCAAACATTGCAATCCGGACCCCGACCATCACGGACTACCCTAATGTCGATATCTGCACCCTGAAAAAAAAATCTTAGTCAGCGTTTTACTATATTATTTTTGCAGCAGCCAATACTATACATAGCTCTAAATTTTAGAAAAGCTTAGAAATTTGATCACCATGGTCATTGCACCGAAATGTGCTGCCGCTACTAAAATGCTGCCAGTACCAACAAATGGATCGTAGACTAGTTTCCCTGGGGCAGCAAGTCCTTGATTTGCCATCAGGAAAGCCATTTCTGCATCCATGGCCGTCGGTCCAAGGTATTTTCTACTCTTTAGCTGATACATCGGCAAGAGTTTACGGACAGCCGTGCCAACTTCTCGCCCAAAAAAGATTGTCTTTTGAACCACAGGCGGTAGACCATTGTTAGATCCATAATCATCTGTCTCCATGAGACAAAATTTGTGCTGAGGATTTCGTAAATTTACTCGACCCTGAAGTAAAATTCGATCTCTTATTCCTTGATGAGTAAAAGATGAAGGATCATGCAGAAAGAATGGCCTCATCCTTCCATTAAATACAAAACCAAATAGAATAAAGAATAACTTGATGCAGGACAACAAAGGGAACTATGACAGCACAAAGACCATAAATACCTCCGATCAAAGTTAATAGTTTTGAAATTTTAGTAGTTCAATGCATTGATGCAGAAATGTTGAAGACCACTAAAAAATGTGCCACTATAAACCTTGAATGGAATGAATGCGAGCCTTTGAATCCGCTCTTGCTGAACGCCAGAGCTGACGGCCTTCCCAAAGCTGTCAATGTTAACCTTAAAGGTGGCACCGGCCACCAAGTATGGGGATTTTCTCTCCTCCGGGTAACATGAAATAGCCTCTTCGAGTTCCTCATAGCTACTCCCTTCACCCCAGACTTCGTAGATCCCCTTCACAAGTATACCTGATAACTTTTTAGCCTTTAAATACATGATGGTGAATGGTGAAACCATCAATAAACATATCATGATAATCGATACTGAATAAAGAACACATTATGTAGCCAAAATCTACCAAGCTAATGATTAGTTAGTTGACCTTGACTGCAACGGTCAATGTAGTCAGAACCGAGATTCAAGTGGCGACATAAAGTAATAAGAATAGCAGAAACAGATAAAGCTCATGTGGAATCGCTCAATTCAAGACGAAACAACTCTCACTGAGCTCAATCGATAACGATTAGATTCTAACCATTTTTATTTGTTTTTCATATTCACTCGATTCAAGACGAAACAACGAAGCAGAATCCGAATGGGACCCAAAACCCTAACTCGCTCAAATAAGAATTGGTATATCAAAAGCGACACAAGCATTCAAAAGGGAACTGACTTCGATTGGCGATGCTGCGGGCGATGTGTTCGGAGGGCAAATCGACGAAGTGGAAGGGCGAATCCGGGTGGTGATGCTCCGGCAACTTCCACCGGAGCCGGTGATGGCTGCTAGGGCTTCCTCCGCCTCCGAAGAGCTCGGCTAGGGCTTCAACTTCGGGTTTCCTGTAGTCCAATAGCCTGTGATAGAACACACACAGATACCACATTTTGAGTCTGAAGAGAAGCTGCAGACTGAGATTGGTTGCAGTGGAGACTCTGCTTTGTTGCTTTCGGGTTTAGGGTTTGGGTTGGAGAAGACGATGACCGGCGGCCAACTGTTTTTGTGTGTTTGGCGTGATGTTGAATTTGGAGCGAGCCAAAAAAGAACCCTAATTGCAGCGGCCAAGATCTCAAAGTTCTAAAAGGAGAACTTCGAGTACAATATCAAAAAATTATAAGATTAAAATTTAAAAAAAATTGATAAAATTAAAATTTAAAAAAAATTAAAAAAATATGAAAAAATTGATAAAATTAAAATTTTAAAGAATTGAAGGAATATAAAAAATTTGATAATATTCGA
>LIEC01012201.1:33584-122100 GCA_001925005.1 Drosera capensis | reverse complement strand
CAATCTCCTCATCTGAACATGACACAGGAAGTGCTCGGAAATCATGTAGATCAAAAGGGATCGATCGTGCTTCCCGAAAAACTAAGATATGACTTTTCTCACGGTAGTTATTTTGTTTTCCTTTTTTATGCTAATTTCTTCTGGATCAATGCTCTTTTTTCTGTCAGTTTCTGTGATGCCTGCTGATTTAAACAGGTAAGCCTGTGCAACCCGAGGAGCTTAGGAGGATTGAAGACATTGTCAATTATCAAATCAAAGCTGAATTAGCTGTGTTTGCACAGGAGGTATCACTTGCTGAAGCCAAGCGTATCAAAGGATTGAGGGCTGTGTTTGGGGAGGTACGTTCTTGTGTTAAAGCTTCTGATTCCATCCTTATTCCTGACCAGAAGTGGCTCCGATTCACTTCATCCTCCTCATTTTTCTCCTTTTCTTGTTCTTCTGTTCAGGTCTATCCAGACCCTGTAAGAGTTGTTGCAATAGGCAAAAAGGTGGAGGATCTCTTACAAGAACCAGATAATGAAGAGTGGCTCTCGTATTCAGCTGAACTTTGTGGAGGTCAATGTCTTCATGACTCTTGACTATTCGTTCCAGTGCACAACACGTTTTTGTTGAAGTCGATGTTTCTGATGGAATGCAGGAACCCATATATCCAACACCAAGGAGGCCAAGGCATTTGCTCTCATATCCGAGGAGGCGATTGCTAAAGGAATACGCAGGATGACAGCTGTTACTGCTGATGGTGCCTTGGAGGCAATAAAGTTGGCACGGTCACTGAAGCAGGAAGTGATTGATGCATCAAAACTTGATGCAACTGAGCTTGAAAAGGTTCTTTTTGGCTTAATTTGTTGTTCAATTTCTACTTAGATAACACTAGTGGTTGTTCACTTGTTCAATTAAGTGGATCTATGAGATCCATGGAATGTGTGGTTGCATGTGATTTTTTTTTTTTTTAAGTTGACATATTTTCCTTGTCTGATTCTATAGAAAGTGGCTTCTTTGAGAAGTCGCGTGGATGCGGCTCCCATACCCACGGTTATGAAGAATGATATTCGTCAAATGATTTCTCCTCTCCAGGTATTCCAAGTTGTATGAAGTATCAGTACCTTATAATTTCTTCGTACTTTTTTCTTTGACTTCATTATCCCTATCTAGTTGACCCTTCAGCTTTAAGTTATACTATTTTTGGCTTTTTTACAGGAGGAAGTCCGAAAGGCCCAGAAGAAGGTTGCAGAACAGAACATCCAGAAAGCAATAAAAGCGACCATTGAAAATGCAGAAGCTGCTGTTTCAGACGGGAAGTCATTCTGCATCTCTCTCGTAGATGTCGGCCCGGATGCTGCTGCTGTCAGGGAAGCAGCAGTGAAAGTTATCCAGCAGAAGGTGTCTTTTTGCGTTGTGTTGCTATTAGAAGCCTTTAAGACAATCCTATGCATAAATTCAATTTTGTCCTAGTGAGTTCTCAATGGACGGAAGGCGAATTCCACTGTAGGAGTCTGTCATTTGTGATCACTCAGAGTTAAATTTGATTGGCACAGCTTGTTTGGTTGAACAGGGGATATCCGTCATGGTGTTTAGTGTGGATAAAACTGCAAACAAGGCATTTGTGTATGCCGGGGTGCCAGACAAAGAAGGCTTATGGAAAGGTTTGGAGGTCGTGGAATGGCTGAAAGTCGCCTTAGGTCCTCTGCAGGGGAAGTGTGGCAAGGGGAAGGCAGGTCTTGCTCAAGGCCAGGTCAGTATTTGACTTTGGTATCATATAATGTGGGGTGATTGCCATTTTTAATACTCTTATGGGATTGAAATTATTGTGATTTGGAAAGCATTTCCTGACGGGGTTCAACACTAATCCCATTTAAGCCAATCTTCTCCTCCCCTCTCACGAAGGCATTAAAATCACCTAATAATAACCATGGATCATGAACCTGGCTACACTGACATTTCTTCCCATTAATCTGAGCCTTTGGCGCCTATTGTTATGAGCATATATGATTGAAATGTCACCCGTCACATTATCATCCTCCTTACTCGAGTCCAAGTCAAGCTTTGATCTGAAGCAGAGAGATAATTTAATTCTGCCTTTTCTATATTCCAATTCCAAAACAACCACATATGATCATCAAGAGTGGAATAGTAATTATTGAGATTGCCCCATCCTTTGAAACAAGCCTAGTAAACTTCGACGCCTGTACTGTAATCTTCAAAATGGCAATAATATCCAGTTTATATTTTTATAAAAAAAATATCCAGTTTATATTTAGTTTGAAAAACCTTGTTGCATTTTGTTTCTCAGGCTAGTTTAGGCCCCTAATGTTCTGTGCTATGGTCATTGAGTTATCTCTCACTCTCTTCCCAGGGCACCGAGCTTCTTTCTGTCGATTTTCTTCCTGAATAAGAGGGCTAAACCTGAAATTACAAGCTCCCTTCTCACATGCATCCAACTTATCTTTCTGTTTACTTCTCGATACATGCTTCCAAGTTCATCCCGCTTCCAGCTTAGAGGGACGCTTGCTAGAGTTAACTCTTATCTCCTGAGAAATAGGTGCTGCATGCTATCAGGATCAGGAGCTGTATCTCTTACATCCTCCTTAACTATCCACATCATTCGAGGTGGAACTGCTAACCTACACGCATCAGTTCTATGATCCCTGAGTTTACACTTAGGTCATGTTTGGTACGCAGGATAAGGAGGATTGGATAATTTATCCTGTTAATTCCATGTTTGGTAGGAAAAATTGAACTAAGATTATGAATCCCACTTGATCACCTTTAATCCCCTTATTATCAATTTTACCTCCCCATGGTAATATTAATCCCACACAATGGGATAAATACTTTCGTTGCTGTTTGACCATCGCCTGTCGCCCAATCGTAGCCCGTCATCCGTAGCTGGCCGTAGAACTGGCTTCTGTTGACCGCTCGTCAATCGTCAGCCGTCGAGCGTCCTTGTTGACGGTCGATTTCTGTCCGTTGCCTAATAGTCAACCGTAGTCTAACCCCTGCACGTCATACAATCACCGTATAAATAGTCTTTTGTTGAATTTGGTGTCATAAACCCATGATTGTATAAATAGTCTTTTGTTGAATTTAGTGTCATAAACCCATTTCTATCAAACATGATGAGATAATTAATCCTTGTATTAATAGTGAAGGGATTATTAATCTTGCTTCGCCCCATCCGCGTATCAAACGAGGCCTTAGAGTATCGTATAGGCAATCATTTCTCAAGGGAAGACCAAATGGTCAACTCAATAGCTCGCAAATCAGGCTAACCGCTTAATCCGGCTGACCACTTAATCCAGCCAATGTGCCGACGGACTCAAACTCCATTTAGTAGCTTGTCATCCTAGAGATTTGAACTCTTGACCCTGTCCACATTGGGGATTTTTGTCACGAATTGCATGTCATTTTGGATGGAATGGACCCAAAACTATTTGTATTTTCTTGTCAGAATGTAAGGATTTTTCATGATTTGAGCGTTCCTTTTTGTATTCATGTTTCAGGGTATTGATGCATCGAAGCTAGAAGAGGCCATAGACTTGGCGAACTCCTTTGCATCATTGAAATTGAGTGGGCGATGAGTCTGCTTTCACTGCATTCTTTCAACCATTCAGTTTTCATCATCAAATACAGGCGGTTCTGCAGGCATATGTATTATTGTAAAATTAGCACGATATTGTACTTCACTTGAGCAGAAGCAATATGACTACTTTGATCATTAAAAAGTAATCATTGTTTTAGACAATTACCAGTTTGTATCATCATTTTTACCTTGAACATACTGAATCGCCAGAGATTGCTGCATATCTGGTTGTGGAAAACACAGATTGGATTGAGCTTGGCAGAATGATCAAATCTTTGTGGTTATCTCATTTTCTGTGCATTCGTAAGTGTCATATGCGATTGGTGTGTTTATTCTAAGCGGTGGAACTTAATTTTTATATTTTTTTTATTAAGGTATAACAATTGCCGTAATGATCACTGATGAAGAAATAGCAATTCGAATGCTAGGAATCTAAACAATTTATGTTGTTATTTATTATAATTAGGAGTTTTTTATGTTGCTGTAACGCCCGAGCATTTCGCTAGGGGTAATGTTCATTGCTAGGGACAATACAAAGGTAAGATGAAAACGCTTGTGACCTTACACAAACATAAACGAAACGACAAATGGTATTCTCACACTTAAGCCGCTTATGATGAACTTAGCCGATCAATGAAATATTAACACATAGGGTACATGTGTCACAATAAGGACTAACCATCATAAGGATACTATTATATGTGTCAAATTTAGAGACAAGAAGTACTCATCATGTGAGATTTAGACATATACATGTCAAGCAAAGAAACATAAAGTTACACCTAATTGCTTATATGTCAAACTCTTGATCAAGGAACCATCACCTAGTAACACTTGGGGATACATGCCAAAAACCTAAAAAAGGATGTGATGATTTATCACTTATCAACTACCTATAAATAACCATGACCTATGTTCCAAAAGTCTTTAAAACACAACAAAGGTTGGCTCAAAAAAAGAGAGGCAAAGAGAGAAAAAGAGGATGCAACGTAAGGGAGAACGTTTGATCAAAGTTAAGGATTATCGACGTGCTGAGGGTTACGAGGGGCGCTAAGGGTTCTTGGAGGTCGAGTCATACCTTTAAGATGCAGGAGAATCTAATAATGTAAAAGGGTTTGTGACGTTAATTTAAAATCAGATAACACTGTTACGAACTAACATCCTTCATCCCGTGCATTGTCACCATTCATGCTATGATCTACAGTTTACAATTGCAAAAACTCATGCAATTCATAGGATGATCTACAGTTTACAATTGCAAAAACTCATGCAATTCATAGGATGAAGAGTGACTGTGCACGACATGAAAGATGACAGTTTATGACAGTTATATTGATTAATTTTAAATCAGCCCCGTATTTTCGTAATGTAAAGGTAACAATATGCATGGTCTTTATGTGGCATAGTTTATATTCAAGTTCATGGTTTTATCAATGTTTGAATGTTTCATAAAAACCAACTCATCGTTTCATGTTATGATTTTATTGAACGTTTTAGTATCTTACAAAAGATAAACCTCCTTGCTTACGAAATCCATACTTTAAGAAGTTATTGTTATGATCACCGACAAGTATGTTTTCCATGATGTAAAATAAGAACTTTTCACTAAGGTTTTACGAGTTGGTAACAAGGACCATCTGTCGCCAAGAGCAAGTAAGGAAACATATTCCCATCAAGTATTCAATGACGTATGTTGGAGGGTCCTTAACGATCCATGACGCACCTAATATGTCATAATGACCACCCAGTATATCAAGTCATGACCACTCGTAACTCAAATTTCAAATATCATTTAAGTATTGCAACGCTTACATAATTCAAGTATCACAACCAAATTTGTTAACACGTTTTCAAGTATTGCCTTCATGTTTACTAATACGTTTCAAGTATTACAACAATGTTTACTTATGTATTTTAGGCATTCAAGAACTTAACCCTTCTTTGCGTGTCATAATATAGTTATTGGGATTTATTACAATTTCTAACTTTCCAAGAGGCATTTATGACAAGCTTTAAAAAACCTAAAGAATCCTTGACTTTGCGTGTTATAGTATAGTTATTGGGATTTCTTTCTCACTTTATAAATTATTCAAGTACTTTTAGGTCTAATAAAAGATAATGACAAATTGGGACAAAAAGATACAGGTATGTGTTTATGTTTTATAAGAGCCTTGTGGTTTACTCTTAGGGTTAGACCATAACGATAACGCCTCTTAAGCATGTATTAATGATTTACTTCTTCTTTGTAATTAAATCATTGCTTTCAGAACAATGATGAATAATAAAAGTTTTTAAGGAAATATATGAGTGAAGTTGAATAAAAATTTCTTTGTGAACTATTGTAGGAAATGATTTTATATCACTTTTATCAATAAATTAAACAATTTAAAACAAATTACGATATTATGAAAAAATAATAATAATTGAAAATCTTATTACTACCATCAAATTGCTATATCCATATCTCGAAGAAATTAAATTTTCGTATATTATTTATTTAGTAATAAATAGGCTTAATGAATTTATCACTTTTTTGTATTCAGAAAACCATGACAAATCTCACAAAGTTAGAATTTACAGCATTAAACCTATCCGAAGAAAAATACATATTATGGATCTTTGATATTGAATTACACGTAGATGTCAACGCTCTTAAACATACCATAATTGAGAACAACCAAGCAGCTCCACAAAAAAAATTCTCCATGAGAAGTTGAAATATGAATATCTTACATTAAAAAAATCAATATGAGTTGTAGATTAATATGAAAAGAAGATTTGACCATTAAAAGTTAGTATTTTTTCTTGCTACTAGGCACGAATGGTATACTCTAAAGTTGCAAGATTTAAAAATCTATACAAGATTATAATTCAGCATTGTTCAGAATTTACCTCACATATGATGCTATATGGAGAACCTAATATCCGATAAGAAAATGTTAGAGAAAATTTATTCCATATTTCATCCCCAAAATACAACTCTAATGTATCAATATAGAATTCTAAAATTTACTGAGTATAGTGAATCATTTTCATGCCTCTTTGTAGCTGAAAGAAACTAGGATTTGTTGATGTAAAATTCCATGACTCGTCTAGTTGGTTCCGCTCCTTTGACAGAAGCAATAACCACTAGAAGTGACAATTGGTGCGGAAGGGGATAAGATCGTAGGGGTGTTCGTGGAAGATTCCACAATAGACGTTACAATCCGATTGTAAGTGTGGACCACTACAAGTGGCAAGATGACAATCACGCACAAAAAGGGAAAACTCCATATAACGGACCGAGGAAAAATGTCAAAGAAAAGTGTTCTACATGTGGGACTAAAGATTATTTGTCCCGATCTTGCAAAACTGTTCTCACTTTGTTGATCTTGATCAAAACTTCAATAAAGATAAAGACAAAACATTAATCGATTCCATCACTTCAACGTATTTCAGATTTAGTCAGGTGTTCCAATACTGAAACAAATGACAAATATAATGATTAAATAGTGGAAATGTATTTCTATTTCTCCTTGAAGTTTTACTATTGAATTTTCAGTATGTGTTCTACTTTGCTTATTTTAATCAATATAATAAACTTTAAATTGATAAAGATTTTATTTATAAAATTATCATGGAAAATATGTGCATTCTTAATAATGCAAGTACTCATACAATCCAAGTAAGAAATAGTTTTAAATTTTAAACATGTTAATGGAAATGCTAATATAATATCAGATATTTCAAATATCATTGATGATTTTGACACCCCTAATTTTGTATTATAAAATGATATGCAAATCCATGTCAAGCATGATTTATACACCCAAAATTTAAAAAAAAAAAAACTTTTACGTTTCAAGGATATTCTTCTTAATGATCTTCATTTAGAAAATACAAGTAAAGATGGTAAACAATATCTTTGTATAATATTTTTTTTATTTTTAGGATCAAACAAATCCTTAAAAAATTTATGACTTTTCAATCGGGATTGTATACTGACCAAACACAATTTAGGGATTCAAGGTTATTGATTCACATAGTGTTATAGATTAAAAGTGCATGATCTAAATATAAATTTGTTATGGTACGCGCGACTTGGTCATCCAAGTACTATAATGATGCATCCTATCTTTGAAAATAACATCTTCTTAAAAATCAAAAAGGTGTTATGAAAAATAGTACTCAGCATAAGTTAATCACAAGATCTTCTTCATCAAAACTTTTTTCTGAATCACCTTCATTTCCTGAAAGGATTCAAGAAAATATTTATGGTCTAATTCATCCTTCATCGGGTCTATTTTGATATTTTATTATTGGATTTTTACCATATAAGTCTTAGTAATCTTCGTTGATTCCAAATTAATCCCTCAAATCTTCTTAATTCCAATTTATTCCTTTAAATTATTATGTATTGGATAAAATAATCTATAATCTGTCTTAAAAACTTTATAATTCCAATGGTGGCCCTCAAATATTTATTTTAAGAGAAAATAATTCTCATTTTTAAACAAAATAATTCTATTTTATTATCATTTTCTTCAAATCATTGTTTATTTTATTGAAAAACTATGAATCAATTAAATGCAAATCGATGGTATTCTTGAAATATGATTATAAAAATTTTAAAATATTTGAATTATATGGATCATTTTGTCCTATAAATAAGGATTTGAGGGAGTAATTTATAATTATGAAGTGTTGAGGGACTTATTTTGAACTAACGAAGATTTGAGGGATTATGACAAAAACCCTTTATGATTTTGATAGATAATTTTACAAGATGGTCTCACGTATATCTTGTTTCCACTCGTAATGTTGCATTTGCCATTTTTTAGACAATCCCGTCAAATCTATTCGTCTTGATATTCTATGAGAATTCACTTCAAAGATATTTATTGCATGGCAGGATGCTCTACTCATGTCCATTCACAAAATGATTTAGTCGAGTCATTGTGATAGGAATGTACAATCCCTTCAACTTGTATAGAAATTGATGGAACAAAAGCTAAGATGTATTAGTCATAATGTAGTTAGAATGCTTAGGTTAGAAAACAAGTAGATAGTTGCAGCCTAGGATGGATGCTGAGGAGCAAGCGGCTACAAATGATGGACATTGTGTGAGCCACCAGATGTAAACTATTAAAGAGATTTTTGGATATGTAACTAAGGTATTAATGGGCAAAAAAAGATGTACAAATGCTTCAGAATCTGAGATTGAGCTTACAGACGAGGACCAACATAGCAAAGCATAATGTGCACCAGATTTGAGTGCAGACTGAAGGTTACAGCAGGGACTTGGTGAAGACTAGGGTTGTAGAGTGAAGATTAGGTCTCATAGTTTTGGATCCAGACTGGAGTGCAGCAGAGATGGTTCCTAGGGTTAGGTCAAAGGTCTGAAGTCATTCAAACGAAGATTTGAGATACAAACAGCAACGGTACAAGATTTTAAAGTGGGTGGACTATCAACATCAGAAACAAGATGGTGGGGGACACGCGTGGCAAGATATCATATCAGAAATAGTACCATGTTTACTGGGTTCATTCCCTGAGCCTATAAAAGGGAATCGTTGAGGCTCATTGAAGTAAGGCTGTTGAATGAGATTGAAAGGCAAACGTACAAAGTAATCATAAATTCAAAGATTACTCAAGACAACTACTTCGTAAAGATCACAGTGAAAGGAGTGTCACTGGTCTGTAGAAGAACACAACTTGCAAAAGAGTCCAGTAGATTGGATCTGTGTAAAGGATCTGAGTCCTTCATCTTTTGTACAAGTTAGATAGCTTGTAAAAAAAGTTTCTTGTAAGCTACAAATAAGAAGATAGGGATACTCACCTCTTGGATTGACTACACTGGTCAGACCCAAGGGAAGACTAGACTAAGTTTTTGATTATCATTTGATAACGAGTGTCTGAACCAATATAAATATTGTGTCTATTACTTAATTTTATTGTTTAATATTTAGAACTGTTAGAAACAAATCATCACAACCACAAAGAGACAAACTCAAAGAGTTTGAAATCTCTACTATAGACCACCAAGTATCATCTGCAGACTACCTAAGTGGTGTGTAAAAAACTAGTATTCCATATCAAAAGTTTCAATAATTTTTTATTCAACTTATTCACCCTCTCTAGGTTGAATATTGGACCTCACAATTGATATTAGAGCCTGACTTTCCAAACTTAACAGTTTGTGGAAAGAAAAGGTCATTATCTTATTTGCAAAGAAGTTACTGAATGATAGTTTCTGTAAAGAAGAATGGCTCCATCAAAGCTTCCTAAGTGTCCGAACAGTGGAGAACCTCCAACATGTTCGTTTGACAAATTCAACCACTGGAAGGTGAGGATCCTTGAACATCTTGATTCAATAGATGAGAGAATACAAGATATCATCACTGATGGACCTCACATTCCAATGATGCCAGATCCAATGGGATGCAACACTTGAAGTACACAAACCAAAGTCACTTTGGTCAAGAGAAGAGTGGGATCTAGTACTGCTTGATACAAGAGTAAGGAATCAAATATTCAAAACTCTTGATGACAATATGTTTGAAATAGTGATTCATACAACCACTGCAAAGGAGGCATGAGAAGATCTACTGCTAAGAAATGAAGAAACCAACGAAATAAGTGAGAATAAGAAGGATGTCATAATGCAACAATACGATTGGGTCCCAATAAGATCTGATGAAAATTTGACCACCTTCTATGAAAGGTTCAATATTCTCATCAACAATCTCAAAATCATAAGAAAAACTTTTGAAAATAAGAAAGTCAACCTAAAGTTTGTGAGATCTCTTGATGAAATCTAGAGCATAAAGACCACAACTATTAGGGACTCTAGAGATCTAACAAAGATATCTTTAGCTCAACTATACAGTGTATTGCATACATACAATCTCGAAATTGAGCAGAAGAAACAAATAGACAATGCCAGAAAGAAGACCTTAGCTTTCAAAGCTCAAGAAAAAATCCTAAAGGCCATGATATAGGAGGAGACCGCTGATACCTTGTCTGCAAGTGAACAAGGACTGTCTGAAGAACTGGCATTTATGGGAAAGAGATTCAAGAAACTGTTCACGGAGAGGGATTTCAAGAAGAACTTTTCCTCGAAGACAAAGAAAACAGACAAGGAAGTCTGCTACAACTGCGGCAAATCAGGGCACTTTGCTATACAATGCAGACGACCAACAGAATATTATCATTGCTTTAAGTGAGATGTTTTATTGGATTTCATCCTTACTATCTTTGCTTTAGATAATTGGTTTGCATTTCATTTTAGACTTGAACATACTTTAAGCCAGATGTTTTATTGGGTTTCGTACTGAGATGTATCATCCAACAGCTAACAAATGTTAAAGGGTCCATTTTATTTTATTAGCTCCAAGTATCAAGAAATTTGACGTTGTGATTGTACATTTATATACCTATATATAGGATGTACAATTGATGTTATCGAGTAGGTTGGTTGTCGATGTTTTATAATTCAAAAAAGTAACATCACTTGTTTAAAAAGCTAAATTTTGAAATTTTAAGAGAATTGATTTAAAAGGATTAATGAAAGGGGATGCAGAGAATACGATACAGTTATGTAGCCTCTTTTTCGTGTTTATATATAATTTTATACTTTAGATTAAAAAGTTTATGATGGAGTCTATTATAAATATAAAAAGCTTGGTTTGATTTTGGTTTATTTTGATATTTCTTCCGTCCCATATTAATTGTAACATATACATATATTTCATTATTATAAGTCTCGTTTTCATATCAAATCACGTCTGATCCATTATTATACAGTTATGTAGCTTATGTAAGTTACTTATTTCAATCTATATTAGATTGAAATAAGTAACTTACATAAGTATTGATATCCCACGATAAATTTATAAAAAATAATATTTGAATGTCGTTACACGTGTGTCAAATTTTGTATCAATATATACTTACAAAGTCAAAACTTTTCAATATTTTTTGGAGGAAGGGAGTATTAAGTTTGATTGGCCGTGCATTTATTACAACTACTTAATCTACATCCAAATAACTACACTTAAATATGAAAAGAATTATTAATTAGTTCCATTTTTTAATCTTATTTACCATATGATCATACATTTTTTGTAGGAGATTAAAATATAAAAAGTAAAAAAAACTCAAACTAATACAATACGAAAAAATATTTCTTAAAACATACACCTCTTTTCTTCTTCACTATCGACTTCCTTCTTCCTCCTCATCTATCTCTCTCTCCTCCTCCTCATTTTCTTTAAATCATTTATCATCATCATACCCATTTCTCACTCTCACTCTCACCATCACCAACACCTCTTCTCCTCCACAAAATCATAACCACCAAGAAACTCCAACAACATCTTGAACCACCATTGATCATCACCACAAACCCACCTCGAACCATCAAGTCTCGCCCTCATCTTTGTTATTTGATGTCCTATTTTGTTTTTGTATAGTATTAGTGAGTATGTTGTTCCTGTGCAAATCGAAAC
Organism: Drosera capensis; assembly: GCA_001925005.1. Taxonomy (NCBI): domain Eukaryota; kingdom Viridiplantae; phylum Streptophyta; class Magnoliopsida; order Caryophyllales; family Droseraceae; genus Drosera; species Drosera capensis. Next base: position 110,031 of record LIEC01012201.1, on the reverse strand, counting down.
ATGACGTCTATTCAAATCGAAACATGGCACCAGTTCAAATCGAAACAGAATGTCTACTTTAATCGAAACATGAAGCCTGTTTTCATCGAAACACCACCATCATTATCGTGATCATCATATTCACCACCATAGAAAATCATCCACATGAAACCATCATCAATATCAAAAACATCATCGTCGTTGTCGTCGTCCTCGGATCATCGTCATCATCGTGATCATCATATTCATCACCATAGAAAATCTTCCACACGAAATAATCATCGCCATCGTCGTCGTCATGTTGTCATTTGTTCATTATGAAAGACAAGACACAAATCAATACGGAATATTCATCTTTCACTTGTTTAACCTGTTAGGAAGCAAACGAAGTAGAGCATAAAATAGAATAGATGTAAAGACACGATTTTTACGTGGAAAACTCCTGGATGTGAGGTGTAAAAAATCACAAGAGCGAAACCCAATTCAAAAGCTCCACTATCAACATAATAATGAACACATAAAATTCTCTCTAGATAACACTAGAGGCATACAATAGCATCGATCAATCTCGCAGCCCGAATCAAATCAATTATAGAAAAGAACCCAAAACGTTGTGATTTCTGTAGCCAACTTCGGATTGTAATATCTCAATCAATACAGCTCCAAATGACGCATTATTAGTTTTTAATCGAAGATTGATGAGTTGAAAACGCGCTCATCAAATTTCACGACAATCCAACATTGTTTTGATCTTCATTTGACCTCTGAAAATTGACTATACTATGCACATTTTACCCTGTAGAATTCTGTTGAAGCTGTGTTAGCACTAGTGGTTTTTCCTCTGAATTGATGGGCCGGTGATCTCCGATATCTCCCTCCTGGAACTCACGTCCAAGGCTGGGACAACTGAGCATAATCACCACAACTCACACACGAGCAAAACCCAAAATCTAAAATCCCCAAAAATATCTCATATTTATATTTTTGATCACAAAAGAATCAACCCAATAAAATCAAAAAATTTCATATAATTAAATATGCGTTTTCATAATCGGGTTTCCTCCACGAGGAATGAACCCGGTCCAACAATTCAAATCGTCATGTTGTCACCCAATCCGGATTAGGTGAGGAATTTGATGATGATAATGAGTGAAGTGAAGGAGAAGAGGAAGTGGTTGAAGAAGAAAGAGAAGAAAAAAAAAAAAGAAATAAGAGTATGAGAATTTGAAATTGTGTCTGGGAAAATATTTCTGTTTGTAATGTGTTGATAAATTTTTTGAAAAAGTTATAGTTTAAAGAATTTTTTTGTTTTTTTAAATTACTAATTAGTGATGAAAAATTGAAACTAAACTCGTTTATCTATAGTTTTTAAAAAGAAAGATATCATCAATTCAATTAATGCTCAAATCAATAATTTATAATAAAATTTAACAATAAAATAGAAAGACATTATGTTAATCGATTTACAATCATAATCCCATAAACCCTAACCCTTTCCAGTCCATCAATTTGTCTTCTTCGTTACTCCATTGTCCAAAAAGAACTCTTGACATTCAGGTATGACAATGCATCTCAGGTTTAAAACAGTACATTTGAAAATCCTTTGTTGAGTACAAACAGTGCATTTGAAAATCCTTCATTGAGTGCGAATAGTGCGCTTGACTTGAAGGACAATGCCACTCTTTTTTACAATACATGCGACGCACTATTGGTAAATAATGTCCGAAAAATCAATGAGTCTAACTTTGTTCTGTCATAGCAACAACGTCAACGTCAGTGTTCGATAATACAAAATAGTGTTTTCCTTTCACGCACTAAACAAAAGATCGTGCGTCCCTTTCATGCACAAAATACAGAGCAATGTGTTTCTTCCACGTTCAAAATCCAAAACAGTGCATCCAATAAAATAGCACGGTACAACATCATCGTCCCTTCATTAGCCTTTATTCTTGTTCTCACCATGTTGATGGTTTTATCGATTTTTTTCTTCTAACACATCAAACTCTTTGATATTATGAAAAACCAAACTTGACGAGTTTGTCTCTATCTAGTGAGTGGATCGTTTCTCAATCGAATCAATTGACGCATTTGGTCTCGATCTAGAGACAAAGATTAGGTTCAATCTATATGCTTGACGATGGTGTCGTGAATGGTGTATCAGGTAGATGATAGCATGGAGCTTTGATAGTTGTAGAAATAAGAAAATAAGAATTTAGATTTTGAATCAAAATAGGGAACAAGCGATGACAGGAAAGGAAAAATATTACAATATATATATATATTGAGGGGATAAAAGTGGGAAGATGATTTTTATTTTTATTTTTAAAAAAAGAACCAATTGTTTTCTTTTTCAAAGAGGATAGATAAAAAAAAATCATGTATCCCCTTGGATAAGTAAGATTGAAATAATCACTTATTGATAATTAACACATAAATATGTTAATTACTCAAATCCCTTAACTATCGAAAAATGTACGAATCCATTGTTTTCTTATAGTTAAACTGTGGTCTATGTTCACTGTACTGGTTGGATCCACTAGTGTTTGCTTATGCTGTTTTATGTTTTATAAGTTATAAGTCATATAAGTACAGATGTCAAGGGAAAATACACTTGTGTTTGAGGATTTCGAAACAAAAAAAAAAATCTTCTGAAATTGGTATTCTAAAATAGGAATTAAGAACCATTGAGAAAGAAAATCTATCTTCATGACAAAGGTTACAACAAGTTATTAATGTAAGTGGTTACGTTGTTATACAGAAGCATAAGCTTATGCCCACTTCTTGGATTTGTAAATTAGGATTTCTATATTTGTTGGTGTCATCAAACTTATTTTCTTTGCTTCATGCTAAATATTAGGACTTGAATTGTGATGGTTATCTGGGAGCGAAAAAATTGAGTTTGATTTTAACATGGATGAATAATTGATCAAATTAGTGAGAAGATAACGGGATCATAGATCAAGCGAAAAGATTGGATTATTGAATGGAGATCTCTTTTGTCATTGCTAGTTAAAGTCCCTCACACGTGATAAATGAATCAGACGTAGTTCAAAATCCAGATTTGCTTGGATTTTGTTTTAACCCTTTATAAATACTAAGTACTATAACTAGGAGGTGAAACCTCAACGAACTCTTAAGCAATTTAGAGTTTCATCACCACCACAACTCATAATACACCCAATCATCAAGAGAAATCCTGTATTAGATACTATTCATAGTATCTTTATTGTTCTCTGCCAGTCGAAAACCTTGAATCTTCTGATGCTTTATGCTCTCTTTCCACTAGTATTTTTCCAAGAACTTATAACGCTGATACTACTCAGTCGTAATTGATAGAGTGAAGCTGATGTGATATCAACAAAGAGTTATTTGAAATCCAATGTGACTTCAAGGTTGTTTTTGTTGATATTTTGGATACGATAATAGTTAGGAGTGTCATTGGACCCTTATAATGGTCATGACACTGTCAAAGGCTATTGGAATGTGTGAAACGAAGGTGTTACGGTCTTGACAACACTTGTAATGATTATAACAGATGGATATAACCTCTGTTTGATTTTCTATGAGCGTCACGGTCATGACAGAGCTCATGCAGTCACGATCATGATACATAATGAATACCATATTCATTTAATGATAGTTCCTATATTCTATTAATTCTACTTTCGAGCACGAAACTTTTTTAAGGAGGGAAAAATATAAACATCCAAAAAGTTTAAGATAATTAATTTTCTCAAATAATAACAAAAATAGTATATTATTGAATATCATAATTTATACAATGAGCTTATAAAATTCGTTTGTAAAAAATCATGATAAAATATGATAAGAACCCGAAAAATTCAGTAAAATTTAGTTTCATGATAATTAACGTGAATAGTAAATAATCATACGTTATAATTTATTTTTCTGGGTTAAAAGGCTCGTTTGACGATATAATAAGAAAAGAATATAAAATATGAATGAAATACAACCGTAATACGTAAATATGGGGAAATACAATTTTAATACCAAAATACATATTTCATACGAAAATGACATTAACCTAATTTTGGCACTTATTTTCATTTATGTCAATTTATAATCCACCTAAATCAAAATTAATTATGTCCTAATTATCCACTAAATACCCACTAATTGTACACTAAAATTATTTTAATTAATTTAAGTTCCTATAAATGCAAGTACTCTTCTTCTTGAAAAACTTCTTACAAACATAAAAATACTCCTTATCTTTCAAAAGAAGATAAGTAAGAGAAGAGAAGAATGAGAGTTTGAGGAAAAGAGAAGATATTAGGGTTACAAGGCGACGAGTATCCTTCATTGTTTAGAAATTTTGTGAAAAATCATAGACTTTATGATAAAATGTGATTTTAATATATTCTAAATCCTCACATGTCTAATTTTTGATAAAGTTAAAAGATCATAATTTAGAGTTTTGGATCTCATGATATAAATCAAAAAAATACGGATTTATTAATCTATAAAAATTGGTTATGGGGATCACTTTATGACTCGATCTGAAATTACACAGAAAGTGTTAGAAAACGAGCCTTATATCAATGGAAAGACCTTGAAGTTTAGTTTCTAAAATAGTTTAAAAATCTATATTTGAATTTGTATGTAAGGATTTTTGAACTGATTAGTGAAGTAATATCAAACTATCTGATTTAGCAGAAAATATAAACTTGAACGAAAAAATGCTATTTATTGGTAAGGTTTCATCATCAAATCTTTGATTCTATGAAAATATTATAGATTCTTCCGTTTTTAGAATTTTACGATATAACTTTTCAAGTTGTTTACGAGAAATTATAGATTTAAATGTGTACAAGGATTATGTTGCACATAATACGAAAATGAACTGTTTTGATCCCGAAACAATTATAAATGTTCATAAACACTTCTAATGATGATAAATACATAAAATCATCATCACGAACTATCAAAATAAGTATCAAAGACTTTTATCAAAGTTTGACATCATCACATAATATTAATATGGTGGTTTTTCAAGAAGTACGAACCAATATTCTTAACTTCATAGTATGAACAATCATTCATAAGGATGTGTCTTAATATCCGTATCATATTATAGTATAAGACATGTGAGGTCATTTTGGTATGAGTATATCTCACTATAGAATATCCTATGCTCCGGTTTGGTTGATCCTCTTTCGCAGATGTCTCTTTTCCTAAAACTGAAGAGATGTTACTTATAGAATTGAATAAGTCTCGTCAAGAGTACAATTATAACATTGAGGGTATCTATTATATATCGTCTTTGTGTAACTGATATAATGATAAATATAACAAAATCTTGAGTGAATTGTTGAGTGCAGCAGTGCATGAGACCTGTTGTGTCACAATGTCATTTGTCTTAGTTTGTTTGATATGGAGGTCTTTACTATCATACCGTAAAGAATATATGATGGTAGTAAATGATGTTGATAATGTATGGAGTGTCGATGAACGCATAGTTTCGACGTGGTGTTAAATGTTCTTACGTGAGTAGGATGAATTACTAGTATGTTAGTGATGATAATTATGAATGTCAGATTGACATGATAATTCCAGAGTATTGGACAAAGAATGCAAGCAATCATTTTCTTTCTTTTTTTTAGTACCTTCTTATCTCGTGTAACCCCTGATAAGGAAGTCGATATGTTATTGAGCTCCTATAATGATTATTATTTTTTTATGTCTTTCATTTTCTCTTCATTACAGGAGTAAGATTTAAAAGAGAAGTGTGACCTAAGATTTGATACTAGATGTAGGTTATGTGTGAAAGATATTTTGATCTTAGAAAGAGATGTAAATTCCACTGTAAAGATGATATTCTGAGTTACGATTGAGTGTATCAAAAGTTTCTAAACTAATGATGTATAAGTGAATTTAACTTAATTCTTATGATTAAGACATGAAGTATAGTTTTTGCTTAGGTGAAACGTAGGACCCAATGATAGTGACGTCATATGTATCATTAATAGGTAATGAAAAGTCCGAGCGTTACATATATGGCTTTATGTTTTTCAAAATAAAATAAAAAATCAAAAGTAGAAAAATGAAATCCAAAAAAAAAATGGATTTCAATTTTTGATTCCTTATTTCTTTAGGCATAGTATTTCAAACTTATTTTTTTTCTAATACTACCTTCGTCCCAAAATAGTTATATCGTTTTGATATTTTTTGTTTTCTTCCCAAAATATTTTCAACCTTTTTCAATTGGAAACATCTATGTGTCAAAGATACAAAACTATCTTTATTTTATGTAACATTCATTCAAGTCATTATCATTTTTCTCCTTCATTTTTTACTCTCTTTTCTCACAAAAGTATGTTAGGAAAATACCAAAAAATCAACTCTTCCCTTAATCTTGCGCCAAGTCAAATTAACGAAAAAAATAACGAGACGAAGGGAGTAATCATTTTATTTGACTGTGATGACTTTGATTTTAAATATTGATGTTTTGATTGTGTTACCGAGTTTGAATTCCATCGTTTTCAATAGCCATGCCAAATAGTCCCACACCATAAACAGAATGTTGTCTATGCTATTTCATTGGTCTCAATTTACATACAATGTTTGATCTGATATAAATTTTGATGTTTGTGTTAATTTTTTTATAAAATTTGATGAAAAATAATGTTTTATAAAAAAATATTGAAATTTATTGTACCAATTTAGAGATAAAATAGTGGATGTATTATAATATAACATGATTGATTATATTAATTTTAGATTAAAAAATTTATTAAAAGACTAAAGATTACAAATATATTAGAACAATGCAAAAAGATATTATTCCATCCGTCGTATTCAAATTACAATGTTGTTTTATATAAACAATAAATTTATTCATGCTATGAATCATCGGGACGAACAAATATTATTTTTCGTAAAGTTATTGTGAAACATTAATGATAATTTAAGTTATGTATTTCAATACTGAATTAATAAGGTAATTTTCTTATATTATTAAGACGAATAATAAATTTTTTTAATATATATATTAAATAATATTATAATATTATAATTTAAATAAAATAAAAAAAACAAATATTTTATTATCAGAAAGTGGGAGTATTTTGGAACCACTGTATGGTGGAGAGAATGGTCTAGAAAGATAAGAAACCAACGGACAGAAATCCATTCCCAGATTAGTGATCACTAATCAGAGTTCGTTTTTAGTGGGCCCAAAGCGGAACAAATGTGTCAGCCCAGCTCCCACTTGCCATGGAAGCCCCGATCCAGAACGAGAAACTTAACGCAACCAAAACCTTATCAAAATGGCATCACTGTCATCAGCGACAGGCCTCGCTGCTACTGCTGCAAGTACTCCAACAACTGCACCGAAACCATTTCATTCCCTCTTTTCCAGGATTCCGAGGACTCGGATCACGAGTGCGGCGGCGAGGTTGCGAGGAGGAAGAGGGGTTTGCGTGAGAGCGGCTGCGCCGAAGGGTGTGGGAGGAAGGATGGGCGCGGTTGAGGAGAAATTGGGGATTGCTGTCGAGAGGAATCCGGCTGAGACGAAGCTGTCTGATCTCGGCGTCAAGCTGTGGCCCAAGTAATTCCTCTTTTTTTTTTTTTGGCTTGCTGACATCAATTCTATAACAGTATGTTATATTTTGATATGGTGAAGCCATGGGTGGATTTGGATCAACTCACAACGGGTAGGAAGAAAATATAATTATGTTGGGTTTGGAAGATAGGAATGATTTTATGATGAAATGAAATGTGTTACTCTTCGAGAATAAGAATAAAAATGAAATATGTGATTTCATTATTGTGTGTTTGTTTGGATGATATTTGAACGGATTAAGGAATGGAATGAATATAAAAATTTGCCAAAATTGCATCTAAAATTCTATCCTAAAAATCAAACTATATGTACTCTTCGTCTTCTCCTCCATGAACCAATCATAAACCCTAGCCATCATTGAACAACAACAGCTAGGGCGAGCGCTCAACGGCAAGGACGCGCACCACAGCGGTTGTTGGATGTGGCTGGAGATGCCGGACAGAGTCACCGACCAGTGGCGGCGACCTAATGTGAGGAACATTAAGACGATATGGAACACAGAGGACGGCGAACATCGAAGAAGACGACCAGCAACAAAGACGATTGCGCGTTGCGACCCCGATTAATTGCTCCAGATGATAATGTTGATCTGAGATTTGGAAGGGCAAAATTGGTTTGGGAAAATTTCCATTCCGTTTCCAGACGGAATACGTGAATCCAGAATAGAAGCTCAGGAATCAAAATGGTGTTTTTGGTTGGAATCGCATTCCAAACAGAATATCCCATTCCGGATGATTGACACAACCAAACACAATTTAACCCATATCATCAGAATCAGACAATCCATTGTGTGCCCCATTCCGGGAAACCAAATGCACTAAGTGCATGGATTCTTCATTCCTTGACGATTGGTTTTCAGTTGGACTCCTAAAAAATTTAATACAGTATTTGAGCTCAACATCCAACAACTCAATCACTCCGCATCCCCAGTAATATGTTCTCATTTCAATCCTGCAAAGGCGAATACATAAGTAGATGAGTTGAGAATATATACCCACATCAGGTAAGGAGGCCAAGGGGGCGGGGGGCAGGGGGTTGTGGGTTGTTGTTGTTGTTGGAAGGAGTACAAGCGCTTGAGAGAGTTTAGAAAGAGACTCCTGTGCTTGATTATCCGAAAGAATCAATCTCAGAATGTGATCATGATATGGTGAGGGAAGAGGGTTATATATCTTTAGACTATGATGACAGTAGATACATTTGGTCATGTTGGGAAAACACTTGTTGAGCGAACTCGCACTACATCCGTTTTATCATTATCCAAGATTAGCGGCAAGAGTTTAGAACTTTAGATTTTAGAAAAGTGTAGATAACCTTTCTTCCCTTTTCCTCCATGGGCTACATTTTGTCTGATAGCTAAACTCACTCGAATAAGGTATAGATTTTAGGTAAAAGTTTTCCCTTCCCTCATATTATCAAGTTTCTAACATTTTCTACTTGTGTACTGGCAGTTGAGCAGAAAACGATAAAAATCTATTATATATCTAAATACACATAATCATCTTGTGTATGTGAGACACGATTTATTTAAATGTTAGTTTTTAAATTTTTTCCGACATCTTTTACGAAAAAACAACTTCTTAAGTAATAAATTTAAAAAAATGTTGAAAACATAACGAAGAAAATCTCCTATTCTTTTACTATGATCTGTCATAATTAGGTTTAATGCATATCATAAGAAATAATCACAAAGGAAAAGTCTACAATCAAAACAAAATCCCAAAATTTAATACATAGGCAAATAAAATGTTCATAAGTAATCCGCGCAACATACAGGATAGTAAACTAATGTGTTTAAATTTTAAAATGATTATGTGCTGTGAAACTGGAAGCATATTGTTCCCCCCTACAGTTCTAGAGATCATAGTGGGGCCACATGAGTAGAAGTATCCTACTTACCATCACCTATAACATATAGATTCTGATAACTTTAGTGGTTAATGTCTAATCCTGGCATATTCTTGTTCCAAAGTGGGGAAAACATACTTTGTTGGTTTATTTTAGGGATTGTTTGTTTCATCTATAGCCAGAGTTTATCCTGCTCTGAACTTTTTTTCTTCTTCTTTTGGGTAATGTGCTATGGAGTTTCTATTTTCTTTGTAAAGCAGATAAAATTTACAACACAAGCAAGAAGGGCACAACACTTATAAAATCATCATGAAAAAAAAACCTCGTTAATTTTGCCCTTAAACGATTTAATTTTTTAGGCTTAAGTTTGTCGTCAAATTTTTTCCTAGTTGAAATCGAATCCTATAATTTATTATTATGAATTAACGTACAACGTGTAGTTTTTTTTTACCACACACAAGAGCTTAGAATAAATGTTAAAAAAAAACTCAATTTGAATATAGAATTGAACCTCGAAATGATTCACAAAATAAAATTAGTACTTTGACTAATATATAATTCAGAGTACAGAATTGGTACTTTGAGTTTTAGAGGATTAAATTTGGCTAGGTATTTTGTCGACTATGATTGGAAAAGTGCCCTTAAGTTATCTAACCTTGGAACAGCCATTTCCTTTTTGATGTTGAGGATGTATCACCAATTGCTCCAATCTACTGATCTACCTAATGTGTAAGGTATTTCTTGACATGTTTTTTCTATTATGGACTTATTCACATCTCTTTTCTGGTTTAGTTTGTTGAGCCTTTCTCAATTCTTTTGTAAAGGGTCAAGATTTTAGGTTGATCTCATGGCATCAACTTTGATCACCTAGCAAAAGGGTTATAGAAGTCTGATAGGCGTGCCCATGACAATGTCCAACATTTTAGACTCAGACTTTGACCATCACAAGAGATCCTATATGTGTATAATTTGAAACAATTAGGCTACCAAAAATAAGTTTTGCTGATTTTTCTCATGTCTAGTTGGAAACAGAACCTAACTGTTTGAAACAATCCTGATTGTCTATATTAGAGTCAGACTTTGACTGCCTCTAGAACTTGTTTGAGAATTTCTACCGAGGAATTGACATTGTTTTGCTTATTTTACTATCTTTTACGTCTAAAATTCGTTTCAGATTTAACCTCCTCGGATCATAAAGTAGTAATGCTGTGTGGTATTGTGTCGTTGGACAGGTGGGGATGCCCCCCAAGCAAATTTCCCTGGACATACTCAGATAAGGAGACGTGTTACTTGCTCAAGGGAAAGGTGAAGGTCACACCAGCTGGTTCTACTGAATCGGTTGAGATCCAAGCTGGGGACTTGGTAGTCTTCCCTGAAGGCATGAGTTGCACTTGGGAGGTCTCTGAAACTGTCGACAAGCACTACAAATTTGGATGATTGTATGTTACTTGGTAGTCTTCCCTTAATGCATGAGTTGCGCTTGGGATGTCTCTGAAACTGACGACAAGCGCTGCAAATTTGGAAAATTGTATGTTACTTGGTAGTCTTCCCTCAAGGCATGTGTTGCGCTTGGGATGTCTCTGAAACTGTCAAGTAGGACTATAAATCAGGATAGTTGTGTGGCTATCCTTATGTCAAAACTGATGCAAAACTTGTAATGTTAATTGGCTGTAGTGATCTTCATTCTCTGGTATAGAAACATGGCCCGTGTTTCCTTTGTCGTCTGTGGCTCAGGTTGGACAGGCTTGCAAGCTAAGATAGTACTTTTACCCTTTACAGTTACCCAATTTTCTAGCAAAGCTACATCTTGTCTCTGGAGATTTGGAGTAATGGACTCAGAATGTTCTATTATGCATAGCGTTGATTGGAGACCGTCAAGTTCTGTAGGATGGTGTCTGTTATTTTTGTAGGGAGAACTGTGTGGTTTCTAACCGAGCATACAAAGTGCAATGCGGCTTGCTTCTTGGATGAGGAATTGAGGATCAAGTAATATTGACGTTTACCACAGTTGGTCTCCCCCCCCTGCTTATTTTAGTAGGATGAATTACTAGTATGTTAATGATGATAATTGTGAATGTCAGATTGACATGATAATTCATGAGTATTGGAACAAAGAATGTAAGTAATCATTTTCTTTCTTTTTTTTATTACCTTCTTATCTCGTGTAATCCCTGATAAGGGAGCCGACAGGTTATTGAGTTCCTATAATGGTTATTATTTTTTTATATCTTTCATTTTCTCTTCATTATAAGAGTAAGATTTAAAGGTGAAGTGTGACCTAAGATTTGATGCTAGATGTAGATTATGTGTGAAAGATATTCTGATCTTAGAAAGAGATGTAAATTCCACTGTAAAGGTGATATTCTGAGTTTACCACAATTGGCCTTCCCCCCTTCAGTTCAGTCCCCAAGGAATGCCAGCAAGCTTGATTCGGGGTTGTAAGTTACTGACGGAAAATGCTCCGAAGTAACATTAGTTTCCTTTGGTGATCAAATGTAGTTTAAAAGCGAGAGTCTTCCCGCTGATGCTATGTTATGAGTGTCTTAAAGCCCATAGGGTCTTGAGGTTAGATCATCTACTATATTAAACAACACATCCTAAATATCTCTCACGACGAAATCCGAAGCCGAGTCAGTCCTGTGCTCGTTAGTTAACGGTCCCTGTCGGACAACACGTAGATCAGCCCTCCTAGTCTATCTATGGGAGAACTTTGCCCACGAGCTTCATGTATGAACCTATATTATTAATAGCTGAATTTGAAAAGAGTGCAAAAGATGAAAGCACCACTTATAGGACCATCAAAATTGACGGGATACATAGAAAGTCATCCAAGATTCCTTGAATAATTGAACAATAGTGTTCAATTTTTTTTTTCATATAATTATTGAAACTCTTAAATTACTTCACTCATATATTTTCATAATTAAGTGAGAATGATCAATTAATTATTTTTTTGGAACTTATTTATCATTTGATCATATCCATTTTATTATTTACCAATAGTCATCTTGAATATTCTCAATTTTTTATTTTATCACATGAAATTTGTTTCTTCCCAATTGCATCTAGTTTCCAATGTTTGTATTAAATATCATTTGACTCCGCCGACTACTTCGCCGAATTTAACGCCATCAACGACTTCCTTGACACCGAGGCCGCCAAATGCTTCAAGAAATTCGAAATGGCCAATGCCGTCCCGGAGTTCGACATTATCACCATCGTCGGCGTGATCGGAGTTGAAGGCGGCGAAATCGATACAACTAATAGATCTAATTTAAAATTCATCTCTATAATATGATTTCCTTAGATTACTTAAGTCTAAATTTGGTGTTTTCAAAAGTAATGTTTTATTTTATTTTTGAGTAAAAATAATTCAATTTTAAACTGTAATATCCTAAATATATCAATATATATATGGGTAAAAAGAGGATAAAGGTCTTTTAGCTAGTTACCTAAAGAAAATCAATCTTGGCCATTGATTTCCTTAACTTTCTTTTTTTGTCTTTTAATTAGTAAAAATTTTAATGACGGAGATTCAATCATTTATTTGAATCAATGGTTAGGATTAATTCTTTTATCCAATTAATTAAAAGGTCTTTAACCCCTTCAAATCCTATACATGTATAGTCTTTATATGATATTACAAAAAAGAAAAATATGTTATATAAACAATTGATACTTAATTATCAATGTGAGATTTTTATAAAACTCAATAAAAAAAAGATATTTATCTTTTACACATTTGGATTCGTTATTTTTATACATTTGATTCAATTAAGAATCAATACCTACGATAGTGAATTAGGCCCATTAGGCCCAATATATCAAAAAAAGAAAAAAAAATATGATTATTGTTTTATATATTTATAGGGCTTATCGCCCATATTGCAAGAGGCAGCCATTATGCCACTGCAATTGATGAGATCCAAAGGAAGAAGCAAACTGTTTCCTTTTTTTCCTATTTTTTTCCCCCTTAACTAAACCCTGCGTTTTTCTTGTTTGCAGTAGTATAATGACTGCCTCTGGCAGCATGGGCGATAAATCCATATTTATATAGATTTGAAAAACGTACAAAAGATGAAAGCGCTCCTGATAGGACCATAAAAATTGACAGGATACATAGAAAAGTCATCCAAGACTTCCTTGTGTAACAGGGACTTATAACTATTAGTGTCTACTTTTTTTTAGAGGGTTCACTTGATTATTTAAGTATTGTAAAGTTAACTTTTTTTTTTTTTTTTGAAAATGATATAGTCATATGTCAAATATTTTCAATCCATCATGAACAAATAGAGAAACGTTAAATAAGTCATAAAGAACACATGCAAAAACAAAAGTGCCCTTTCGACGATGATGTGATCAAGGTTCGCTTTGTCACAGTATGTATTAATACCGACTCTTTTTGTTTTTTTTTTTAGGCGTTAAGCGAAATTTCATTGCCACCAAACTTAGATATAGAGGACATGCTCCTCTATTAGCCCATTACATGCACATAGTTCCTATGGTTGAAAATAAAAGCTGCAAGCAGTAACAACATTCATACAGAGTGGCCAAATTTAATTGCCTTCTGGACTAGCAGGTCAGGACTCATATGATCCTGTTGAAACAGAAGCTTGTTCCTGCTCACCAAATAAGATATACAGCTGAAACACTCATCACCCTTCTCCGTTCAGCTTGCTTCGATTTACCAATAGCAATCTTCAACGTCCACCTGCTCCATGCATCCCAGGCCAGCCTTTTCTGTTTTAATTTCAACCAACTTAGTATCCCCTGCACTACCTGCTACGAATAATCGAATAAGAAAAACAAATGATCCCTCGTTTCCATTTTCTTCCCACAAAACAACACGACGATCATTTTCACATATTTCCATTCGACACAGCCTCTCCCTCGTCCTCGGTCTATCTTTCACTGCTAGCTATAGAATAAAGGCATGTCTAGGAAATACACCTTTCCCCCATATTAGTTTGCTCATTGCTACTGGAGCATGGCCTCTCATCTTCTTATATTCCTTCCTTACCTCATAACTTGTACCCAAAGAACTGTCCTTCCAATTACAACCAGTATCAGACCATGTAACCCAGTCACTGAACTGAATGAATTCCATATCCAAGAGCCTGCCTGATATATCAGCAAAATTGCTTTGCTTGATATAGTAAGCGTGAACCCAAATTTGATCCAAAGCCTATCAGCTTTCCTTGCAATATCCCATATTATCTTGAAAATAATAGCCACATTCCAAGCATGAATATCCCTTATCCCAATCCCCCTTGGCTTTTCTCGGGACAAACTTCATTCCATGATACCAAGGTACTATCCTTTCTCAAAACATTCCCCGTCCACAAATAATACAGACTACTTGATCAAGTCAAAACGACGATTTGTTAGTCGTTTAAAACATTTGATGACATCTGAATATCATATATGTTCTGATAATATGTTGAGAAATTAATTTTATCAAAGATCCAAAATGATTATAAAAAACTACAACTACATTTCCAACAATATCCAAAGAATCATTCTTTCCATAACTGATGCAATTGCTCTAAGAGGTTGAATAGACTAGCCAGCAGCCACATTGTCAATTCAATCTTGTTTTTATCCCATGCATATAACGTAAACTAAGAGATCGAAAACATACTAGTTCCTCCATTTCTCTATAAATGCAACATTTGCAAAAAAGTGACAATTCAACATTTAAAATACATTGTTTGTATAAAAAAATATCAGATCATCTCATAGTCAAAATATATAATTTATATTATAATTAATATCATATAATAAATTTATGTAAAATAATGTTTATAGTAATGCTTATGATACCTCTATTTCCATTCACAACCCAACTTCATATACATTTTCTTCTATTCATATAAACAATTCACAACTAATACATCATCATCCTGACTATTTATCTTCTTCAATTATATTATTTTTAACACCCACAACAAAAACGACAGGATCCTCTATTTTTGTAAACCAATAGCATACAATATTATTTGATTTGATTTTTTTATATTTTAAAAATTCTGAAAAAAAAATAATTAAACTCTAATAAAAAAATATCATTTAAAAAAAACCTAAAAATAATTGTTGGATTTTTAATCCAACAATACAAAATCCAATAGATGGATTTCCAACATCTGCGGATCATTATTCCCAACAAAAATCAGGACAAGTGTGAAAAATAATCAAAGATTCCTGTCTCCTACATTTGCGGTCCAACCAATATATTTCCTACTCTCTCTCTCACACAGTTGAAGCACGTCTCACCCACCATTCACGTCACCACGATGCAATCCTTGAAGAGACCCAATAAGATTCTGGTAATTATTCCATTAATTATATTAATGATCTCCTCTCTTTTTTTTTTTCCCTTTTCCATCCTTTTCTTAGATCATTATTCAACCCACTTTTTTCCGCGTTTTTGTGCTTAATCGATCTCTGACCACACCAGTTCAATTCAACCAATCAAGTATTTTTGTGAGAAAAATCAAACCCAGAAAAGAGGAAAAGAAAAATCAAGCCAGATTTCTTTTAATAGTACTTAATTAGAGTAATTAATTATTGTTTAAGTTCAAAATCAGTGCTTTTCATTTGCCCATTAGGGTCAAACCCTTCGTTCACATTTACTAATCAAAAGAGTTGAATGAACAAACCCTTCCCCAAGTTTCGTGACTATAAGAACGCATCATTTTCGCCTACCTTTTTCTTTCATGTCGTGTGAAAAAGCTCCCAAAAACAAGGAACACACGATACTTGCTTAACATTTTCCATTATTTTTTGGGCAAAAAAAATTATTTTTTTTGGCATTTGGGTTCACTTTGTATTGGTTAGATTCGTGTGATTTGCAGAAAAGGGTGTTTGGAGTGAGAAAGGAGGTGTACTGGGGTTGTTCTGAGATGGGTAGCTCAGTGCAGGAGCTTGTCAAATCGGACGGTCTTGGTGGGGGTGTCAAAGATGTGTACGGTGAGGATTTTGCCACCGAGGATCAGTCCATCACTCCTTGGACTGTCTCCGTTGCCAGGTAGTTTCATTTCTTCTTTCATCAATTTGGGGTGTTGTAGTGTGGAGTATTCTGCTTGTTTGATGTTTGATGTTGTGAAATTTGTGATTTTTGTGTGGTGACATATGATTGTCCATTTGCAAATCTGGGTTCAATTTGGTTTGATTTTGATCAAATTTGTTGAGGGTTGTCTTTGATGCCGTGAAAGTGGTGATTTTTGTTGTAATGTAACTTTTAAGATTGCCAATTTTCAAATCTGGGTTCAGTTTGGTTCGTTTTGATCAGATTTGTTAACGAATACAGATCCACATCTCACTACAAGTGCATATAATATTCTTAGTTATTTCACTTTTTCCCTATTGGTATTGTGTTGAAATCTTAAGAGGTTTAATTTTGTGTCAAAGTCAAATAGGTCCAATAGTTCATCTACACCCATCGCGTCACCCAAATTACTTATACACACTGTAAGCCCAAGGAGGCATGTTGAGAAATTACTTATACAGGTTTCAAGCCTAATAAGGCATTCATGTGAATGGACGTGTTAAGAAATACATACTCACACCATGGGGAAAAGAATCCATGGGGAAATGCATATGAGATTTTGAGCTACCCCACTCATTACCAATTGTCTTGAGTAGGAATCTAGAGGTTTAATAAAATTTGTTGATGGTTCTCTTTTGAATCTTGTTCTCATTGGCAAAATATTGTTGTCAATCCAGGTAGTCAGAATTGAGGTTCTTGTACTTGCTTGATAGAATCAAGATTGTAGATTTGAGCTTAAACCTAAGAATCGTGTTATAATCAGATCATCATAGAATCGGCTTGTAGAATCACAATTCTAGATACCTTGTTGTCATATGATCTGATTCTCAAACTTTCAATTTTTTTAATTTAATTTAATTTTTTGAGAGGGTGAGGGGTGGGGTGGACCTGGAACTTGTGAAATGAGATGAGCTCAGCAGACAACATTTGTTGGCTCGATGATTCCCCCCCCCCCCTCCGGAATAAGTTTGGTTGTTGTATGTTATGTGCTCTAGTTCGGGCCAAAGGCTCTAGTTTGCTTTTATTGGAAGGAAAACAGTTGGAAGTCAGAATCGAAACCAATTTAGTCTGATTATAATTATTTTGGTGGTTTTCATTGAACATTTCCTGTCCCTTAAAATTCCTTTTACCTGAACATGAAACAACTTTCAAATCATGATGCTCTTTAACAGCATGTTCATGCTTTGAATATCTGATTTATCAAAAACTATGCTATTAGTTCTCCTCCTTGTTCAGGATAAGCTGATTTCAAAACATATCAAGTTATGGCAACTTGTTTGAGCAAAATTTCACAGTACAACGTCTTCGGTAACCGGTTCACCCTATCCTTTTGGGCTTGTAATTTGGACTATTGTTGGCTACTTGTCTCACCACAAGTTGAAGTTTATTTAGTGGTGAATGCGAAGTTTCTGTTGAAAGAATTTGCAGGCATGTGGCCATGATGAATGTAGTGACACTTGCGTATGTAGTGAATGCTGAAGCTTGTCATCGTTTAGCTGTATGCATGCATTAGGTGCATCTTATTTCTTTGTGTTGTCCGATAGTCATTCAGATCGTTATATTGGAGACATGCTTTGGAGAATGGTGAGTGGATTTAGAGATCACTATACCATCATGTGAAATGTCTCTAATCATGCTTCATACTTGTGTTTGTGGTCATAATTTTCTGAAGGTGCTTGTGCACCCAGTTTTAAGACCGCAAGCAATAAAGATGTGACATGCTAGTGTGTAACTCATCAAAGCGAGACGCAAAAGAAAAATACGAGTAAATGAAGTGAGTGTATAGATTATGATAACCTTGAATGTCGTAACATAATTGTCCGACCTGCAAACACTTTTGTAGTTTACATAATTTGACAAGCTCAAGAGCGGATTGCAAAATACTGGATTGAACACCAGTCTAAACAATGAAAATATTACTTCACAATGTTTAACAACTCTATGAAGAAGAATAGAGGCCTTATGTTCACTAATTGTAGTGAACTCAAGTTTCTAAACCAGCATGAGGTTTGTTGATGTGAGAGAGTTGGCATGATGGCTGTGTAACGACAAGGCCTTTTCTCTTGCATGACTAGCATGCCTAGACCTTCTCATTGAGAAGCACTAGGGCTTGGTTCTGGTTTGGCCTACTAATTTTCAACTATCCTATTTTTTTAGTTTTATCGTTTTAGGGGCCTATGCTAGTGTCCGTTCTTCCATTCTACCCACATTACTCTGCGAGGAGCTCTACTGGATAATTACCTAGAAGTCATTATTATGAACTTTTGTAGCCTACAAAAGCCCCAATACTTGGATCAGGGTGGCATATGTGTTCCCGGTACATATCGGACACGGATACGCCGGGGATACGACACCGGTATGTACCGGAAACATATTTAGGGTGAGGGGTTTGGAATTTGAATTTTTTGGTTCGACATGGCTGAGATACAGTTGAAATACGGCTGGGACATGGGATGGATATGGCTTAGCGTAATTATTGCAATTAAAGTTACAAGGAAAAAGAGAAAATAAAAGAAAGAAATTGATGAGTATCATATCTGCTAACCCATAACTATTTTTTCAGTCTATTTCCTTCTTTTTTGCTTTTCGTATGAACCTTTTTGTTGATAATTTCTGAGAGGAAATCAATTGATGGTGTGGATGTCGATTTTTATTTACAAATTTGTATTATCTCTTTCGAAAGATTTGTTTTTTGGTCACAATTTAACATGTAGTTTTTTTTATATTAAAATGTAGTTTTTATTTGCGTGATGATTTTAACAAGTTAAATATCCTTTTTACCATTTTTATTGCTCCACTTGAGACTTGTTATTTCAAACATCTCATCATATCGGTATCCTTAAAATTTTCCAAAAATTGCCGTATCCCCATGTCGCATTGTACCAGTAACAGACCCGTATCCATATCTATGCAACATAGTTTGTAGGACATTCTCAATGAGCACAGGCTGCGCAGCAAGTATGATACTTTATCTACTTCTATTGACCTTTGTATCTAATCTTGTGTGTTCCTCCATGATCCGTTTGAATCCCTCTACAAAGCTATCTCCAAAGCATTATGTGCTGGTCCATGATCTGGAATGACATATTTCTCTGTGCTTAAAGTTGAATGGATCCCATCCAGTTCTCGTTATAAACTAATTTCCTATTTCGTTTGCTTGTTAATTCCACATTGTTGTGTACTGAATTTGCTCTGCATGTGTTTGTGCTTGTTATCATTTCCTTGTTCTGGATGTTTCCATCGCGTAACTTTCGCTTTGCAAAACATATGGAGAAATTTAAAGTAAAGATTTGGCATATGCTTGAATATGCAGCGGGTATTCTTTGTTGAGGGACCCACGCCACAACAAGGGGCTTGCTTTCTCGGACAAGGAAAGGGAGACTCACTACTTATCTGGTCTTCTTCCCCCAGCAATTGCGACTCAGGAGCTCCAGGTTCTTGTTATGGTGCCAAATCAGAGTTATTATCCTTGGTATTCTTACACATGTTCACATTTTATTTTCTTGTATGTAATAGGAGAGAAAGTTGATGAACAATCTTCGCTCATATGAAGTTCCCCTGCAAAGATACATTGCTATGATGGATCTTCAGGTATGCATGCTTCTATTGTATAGGTAGTTTGGTGATTGAGTTAATGTTCGCTTCCTTTAAAATCACTAACTTTCAAGCCTTTCTTGCGGAGAACTTCCCTAGCTAAATTGTTTTCTTTTACCTCGATGTATCATGCTGTGTTATGGCTTCTATATATGCATTGCAGGAGAGGAATGAGAGACTGTTCTATAAGCTTCTGATTGACAATGTTGAAGAACTACTGCCTGTCGTGTACACACCCACTGTAGGCGAAGCTTGCCAGAAATATGGTAGCATTTATAGGCGTCCCCAGGGCCTTTTCATCAGCTTGAAAGAGAAGTGAGTGAATGGTCATCATGGGTGTCCTACTGTGTTATGTTATCACAGTCGGCACTACTTGATGGAGGTTGTTCACTAACCTTTTTGTTGTTTCAGAGGGAAGATACTGGAGGTGTTGAAGAACTGGCCCGAGAGGAACATTCAAGTGATTGTGGTCACTGATGGTGAGCGTATATTGGGGCTGGGAGATCTTGGCTGCCAGGTAACTTGCTTTTCCTTATTCTCATTATATGCATTATTATTCAAAGATTAAGAGCATAAGTCATCTCATTGTAGGATATATCAGTGTGCTATTTTAAACGTGGTTCATTTTACAACTTGATTCACTTGTCTTTCAGGGAATGGGGATACCTGTTGGCAAACTTTCTCTGTATACTGCTCTTGGTGGTGTCCGTCCTTCAGCGGTAAGGATATATACAGGTTTCTCATTCCGATGCCATATTAATACTGATTGACCCATAGGCCTTACAATTACACCCACAACAAACAAAACTTTTATGCCATCCCTCATTTTCTTTCTTTTTATAATCGATGGCTCATTCACCTCATGAATTTTTTTTTTATATTTTCTCCATTTTGCAATTCTTAGAATTTGTACATCGGGGAACCTTTTATGTTGTTGAGTCTTTACATGTTCTTATGTAAGCTATATTGAGAAGGCAAAAGGGAGCTATAAGATGGGCTGCTTTTTTTTCTTTTTCTTTTTTTTGAGTCCTAAATTTTTCAACTCATTACACGAACACTGAAAATGTGCAGTGCTTGCCTATAACTATTGATGTTGGCACGAACAACGAGAAATTGTTGAATGATGAATTCTACATTGGATTGAAGCAGAAACGAGCAACTGGGCAGGTTCTGTATCATTCGTTCTATACTATCATTATTTATATTGTGATACATGATGTGGGCAACTTGTATTGTTGGCCTTCTATTTCGTGCTGCAATTCATGATATGCGCATCTTCATATGTTTTTTTCCCCCAGGAATATGCTGCTCTCCTCCAGGAGTTCATGTCTGCAGTCAAGCAAAATTATGGAGAAAGAATCCTCGTACAGGTGACATTGAGTATACTTTCTCAAAGCAACATGTGATGGTTTAGTTTCACCTGCTTCTGGTCATAACCTATGTTATCAATATCTTTCAGTTTGAAGATTTTGCGAATCATAATGCATTTGAGCTTCTGGAGAAATACCGAACTACTCATCTTGTCTTCAATGATGATATACAGGTATGTGTATGTATATGGTGATAAGAAACCGAAAATTGTATCTGAATGCTATATATATAGTGATTCTGCCGATTGCAGGGCACTGCCTCTGTGGTCCTGGCAGGACTCATCGCTTCTCTGAAGTTACTTGGTGGCTCCTTGGCTGACCACACTTTCTTATTCCTTGGTGCTGGAGAAGTAAGTATTTATTCATATTGGTGTGGTGTGACAGTCTTTTTTCTTGTTTAGATGTGCAATGTGCTCTTCTGGACAAGGCAGGAAGAAGATTGACGTGCTCTCGTGCCACAACCATGCATATTTTAGATACTCTCATGCCGTAGCCATGCTGTTTCGTTCTTCTGAAAGTTGTCAACTTTTGTGAAATTTCAAGGACAAGTATTAGCAATAATTTTATGTTGGTTGCATTTTAATTTTGCTCAATTTTTGGCTTTTTTGTGTCCTGCAGGCTGGAACTGGAATCGCGGAACTTATTGCCCTGGAAATGTCAAAGAAGGTATCTACCGTCTGCATGAACGTTAATGTCTCTGATTTCAATGCTGTGTTCTTAATGTTCACATTTACCTGTCCTCATTACAGACTAATTCTCCTATTGAAGAGACAAGAAAGAAGATATGGCTTGTGGACTCAAAGGTGCTTACACCCATATCGATTTCGGCATATCGTTGTAGTTTGAAATTACTGTATTATTCTTCCTTTTAGTCCGTAATTTATCAGTTTCACTAAGCTCAAGCATATTCATTGCAGGGGCTCGTCGTTAGTTCTAGGATCGAGTCCCTTCAACAATTCAAAAAACCATGGGCTCATGAGCACGAGCCAGTGAAGACTCTCTTAGAAGCTGTTCAGGTAGAGATTTGCGACCATGGTTTTCTAGTGTTGGATGCAAAACATCATGTTGAGATCTTCTCTTACCACATCTTTCTCAGGCAATTAAGCCGACAGTTCTGATTGGGACATCTGGGGTAGGAAAGACATTCACCAAGGAGGTCGTGGAGACCATGGCATCCATCAATGAGGTTCTATTCCTCCCTCTGTCCATCTTTCACTCTCTCTAGGAAAATAAAGTTCATCTCATTGAATTGTTTCCATTGTCGTGTAGAAACCTCTGATTCTTTCACTGTCCAATCCAACTTCACAATCTGAGTGTACGGCCGAAGAAGCTTACTCATGGACTAAGGTAAAGCTGGTCTCTTGGTCGCGATAATACTTTGTTCCCTTGGTTTAGAAATTTACAAACCCGTTTGGTTTACTCGCTGTGAACAACAGGGTACTGCTATATTTGCCAGTGGAAGCCCATTTGACCCAGTTGAATTTGAAGGAAAAGTTTATGTTCCTGGCCAGGTTTGTGCACACTTCTATTTTGTTTCATCGTAGAAGACCTATATATATGTAAGAGATCCTAATCAAATTACCTTTATGTTCTCTCTTTTTTTTTTCAGGCTAACAATGCCTACATATTCCCTGGATTTGGTCTGGGTCTGATCATGTGTGGTGCAATCCGGGTCCATGATGACATGCTTTTGGCTGCCTGTAAGATCCCTGATATTTCAGAAACTATAACTTTTCATGTGACTCGGAATCTGAAATAGAAGCTTAATTTTAAGAGTCTGGGATTCGAGCGAAATGCTGTTTTAGTTTCCTGAATGCACCTTAACTTTTTAAAGGGGTTATATTTGGGTTGACCATGGCTCCATAGGGGTATCATTTACTGTTAGTCACACCGTTGGTTACATTTATCAATACCCTAAGTCACCAATTAGTGAGAGAATGGTCCAAGAGGTAGTGCAAAAGTGGATGTTGTTTACGCTTCCCTGAGGTTAAAAGTATAGATTCAAGAATTAAGCGCAGAACGGGGTTGGGAGTGTCTTGAATATCTTGTCAAAAAAGGAAAACAAAAAAAAACACAACTTTAACATTTACTGGATTTGTTTGCACCTGTTGTGTTCCATGTCTTTAAAACATCCTATTTCCATATATCCCGTATATTCCATGGCATAGATAACATTTTAACTTATATTATTAGACTTTACATATCATAATAATGCAGAACGTTTCTAATAACTAAAATCTTATGGTGGAAGGTGCTTCACTAATCCTTGACAGTTCCTTCAAGAGATGATAACAAAAAGGAGCATTATTTTCGATGCGACAATCTAACAGATGGTCTTTGTTGTTCCGATGCAGCTGAAGCTTTGGCTGAACAAGTTACTGATGAACACTATGCAAAGGGTTTGATCTACCCTCCATTTACAAATATCAGGAAGATCTCAGCCAACATTGCTGCCAAAGTTGCTGCTAAAGCCTATGAACTTGGTAAATTCTTACAACTTCTGTCTGTGCAGCCCTTCTCGATTTCCGTCAAGTTCATCTAATTCTAATTCATTATTCTCCTTTTTGTTTACTTTTCGGTCGTTTTGTTTTTGTTGTTTTCCCCCTTTTTGTCTGTGCTCGATATTTTGCTCTCATGGGTAACAAATCTGTTATTCATGTTTGATAGGCTTGGCTAGTCGGCTGCCTCAGCCATCAGATCTCGTCAAGTATGCTGAGAGCTCCATGTACAGCCCAGTTTATCGAACATACCGTTAGTCGGATGATGGATTGAAGCTCTGCGCTTTCTGATGCCCGTTTTGCTTGGGCCTCAGCATCCATTCATGATTTCCCTATCCTTTCTCCCTCTCATTCATAAACGCTTGTTCCAGTAGAACATGGAAGCACTATGGATTAGTTTTTCTCATATTAAGCTTGGAGCTCATAGTGTTCTAGTACAAGTACCAGCGACTTTGTAAGCCGTTATTGTACTACATTGTTATCGTTTTTTGATAGAAGTACTGCATTGTTACCTTGAAATTATAGCCTAGGGGCAAATTGTTGGGCAATTATTGATTATTTTCTTCGTTTCATATAAATTATGACACATTATTTCTGTTTATTTTGTTTCTTGTTTTTTTCCTCTTTTTTGAATGTTTGAGAAAGAAAAGAGTGGAGAGGTATGAATCACATCACGTCAGAGAAAAAATGGATAGCACACGTCGAAGTAGGTTTTATAAGGTGGGGTTTATTCTTTAGGAAGTTTTGGTGGATCTCATCTTTGGCTTTGAACAGTCATGATCGTTTTTTCATAATTCTCTTACTAAATATGAACGTTTTATATAAATTATGATGTTTTCTAAAATGACAAGTTTTTGGGGTGTAAAAGTCCAAAATATTTCTACTCCTTCCGTCTCACTTATTTTATAACGTTTTGATTTTGTACGCGTGTCGATTTAAAGTTTGATACGCGTACCATGACGATCAAACGTAATTTTTAGTAAATTTATGGTAAAATATCAATGGTTATGTAAGTTACGTACATCAATCTATTACATATTTTTATAATAATATAAAAATATGTACTGGTTGTAAAATATGTGAAACAAGAAAGAGTATTTTATATCACATCATCTCCTTCATCATTATCTTTTTCTTCTTTGTCCATTCATAATTCTTTCTCACTTTTGTTTGCCACAAAATCAATGGGTTTCTCAATTCTCTTGTCAAGTTAATTTTTTCATAATTTATTTAGAATGTGAGGAGTAATATCTTGATAGCCGGCTGCTTTGATCTGATTCATTAGTGTGATAGATCAAAGATCAGAGATCCAAAATAAAAATAAACATATAGAAATAATATAGATCACTCTTGTAGAGATTCTTGTTGATTTCAGACCCCAAATTTAGTAAGAACTTACACATATGTGAATTCAAAATCCATTGTTGGTATACGTCTTATAATAACATCATCCAATTAAAGGTTTTATTCGTATATATTTCTTTCATTTTATAATTTTTGCATCATTTTATCAAATCAAGTTGTCCAATAATATTTTCACATTTTCTTATTTGAATTTTTTATAATAATAAAATTATTTCTATTTTATATTATATCTTATAATCCTGCTATCATTTTTCTCTCCTAGTTTTTCCCGTCTATTTTAGCAAGGAGAAGTTAGTAAACGGATAAAAATTAAACACATTTCTAAATCTTTGGGCCAAATCATTTGTACTGCTGAGTATCCTGTAGTGTTCAATTCACACGACTTTAGAACCAAGCAACTGTTTTAATTGAATTACGTTGTTGTCATTTGAGGGAGATGGAAGAGTAAAGGTGCAGCAACACTTGACAGCTCAATGTCAAAAAGAAAAAAGAAACAAAATGCGAATGATATGGATTGTTCTTTGAGATCAACTTCCGTGAACAGTAGGTATACTATTTGTCCACTTTGTCCACTGAATGAACATTACGGTCATTACAGTCCCATAGGAAAAAGTATAATATAATAACCCAAAATTTTCGAAAAAAATTTAAAAAAAGAGAGAAATAATTTTCCATATTATTTAAGAAAATTTGGAACGAAAATATATTAAGCATATCCGACATTGCACAACGATAGGGAGGAGCGTGATTTCGAATCCCGATCAAATCATTTTTATTTCTTTTCTATCTTGATACTTTTGACCTTCTAAATCCAACCACTACGATAATTAATTGATTTCAATCCATAAGAACCCTTCAATTGCCCGAATTAAACCTGATCAACATTCTAAACCCCTCATTCCGTTACCATTTGTTCTTATAAATTAAGAAGAATGGTGAAGAATCCATTTTTGGCACATCCACGCAATTGAACAGTAAGTATCCATTCTCCCCTTCTATTTCTTAAGCCATGTGCGATCCATTTTAGTCATCGACAGCCAGCCGTCTCGAACCCCACCGAGACCAGCCATCGTGCCAATCCACACCGCCAGGAGGCCAGTAGCATTGGACAGAGTCGTCGGTGACGTCGACTGAGGACACCACGATGGCCTTTTCTTTTCCTCGAATCATATATTAAAAACAAATAATTAAAATACGTCATCATAGTCAACTGTTATACATAACAATCCTTATTAATTCTTGTATCTAATTAATTATAAACCTGAAAATCCTGAATGAACAAAAATATTAAAAGATATTTAATCCAGATAATCTTGGGATTGGGACAGTCATTTTTTTCAGCCTAGGTAGGGGAAAATGATTCATTCCGAAGTGATTTATTCCTTTACATGCACGCAGCAACGACGACGAGTCGGTATGTTTTCTTGACCATAAGCCATCTACGGTATTACAGATCCACCTGTTAAGTCCTAATATGATCTATGTAACCTACTAGAGGCTTTGTGTTTTCTGAAGCTATCTCCATATCCATTTCTGATGAAATATGAAATTAATTCGCACACAAAAGACTTGAAATAATATATATATCCTGTGAAAGATCCTATAATACTTGAAATAAGTACAAGAACATGCTACCAAAATCTTGAAAATATAAAGTTTCTGATACCTGTGCATAAATCCTGAAATTATAAAATCCTGATATACGGGTGCATGAAACCTGAAGCTATTGCCTGATATGCTATTGTCTGTCGTGTTGTATATTGTTTGCTGCATAGGGTCTAATGTGTGTATAATAAGACGTGTTAGTCCCCTGTAATTAATATGTACGTTATGCTTCTGAGCTCCAAAACTCACGGTTACATGTTCGGTTATATGTTCGGTTTCAGGTTAAAGAACAAGCTGAACGGAGTCGCTTAAGCAAGGGGGACAACAACATCTTGAGGTTCTATTGTAATAACTTAGTTGTTAAGACTTGACTGGGATGTATTCGAGACAATGTAATGTGTCTCTCTATGCAATTTTCATATTATTGTAACATGAAATTTGGAACAATTTTAATTATTTTAAATATTTTATGTTAGGTTGATTTTTTTAATGTTTGTATGAATAGAGTGATGGATTCGGATTTATCATGGATGTATGATAAATCTTGCATATACAAACGGCTAGTCGATGGATTCTCTAATGAGAAGTATACTCAGAATGTCGATAAATTCATACACTCATCTATTCAACATCAACCCTTCAACTATTCCGGATACTTAAAGTGTCCATGTATTAAGTGTTGGATAAAGACTATCAGTTGGTTGATGCCGTGACGACGTATTTGTATACGTTTGACTTTTTTCCTAAATATTGAAGGTTCGCTAAATATAATACTAGCTATATTGACGCCCGTATGAGGATGCTCAAGAAATCGAAAAAGAAATAACTCAGTTTTTCTAAAATCCAATTATTATCAATGTAATGATAAGTGACATAAATATAGCTTAAACCAGTAAGAGAAGTCCAAACATCGTTTGTAAAAACGATGCTAGAAATAGTTGAAAATTGTGAAATCAATTTTTGTGCTACGGAGCCTTATCCGTTCATCTGTGAGATTATAACGCCTTGAAATTCGATATGCTCAGTACATGACTTTATGTTGTCATACTCTCACTCTATGACAAGGCAAAGTAACCCAAACTGATTTGTAGGTATAGAAGTTAAGGATTACCAAATCAATATTATTAGAAACGCAGATGATGTTATGCAACCCAAAGTACATTACATTATCTCACAAATATATTATCCAAATTTCCACAAGTGGCTCCGACCAAATTATTTCATGTAGCATTTATTACATATTGAACAGTGAGGTAATAAATTACATGCATAGAATCTGTAACTCTTCAGTATCATCCTGTGCTGGATTTGCAAATAAAACGCATAACCCGTGAGCTAAAAGCTCAGCAAGAAAAAGTATATGTATTCGATTTGCGAGGTACTCCCCCGAGTATAACGATTGATGAGTACCTGTAAAATACTTTCTAATAACCACAGAAAAAATATGGGCGCCATATTAAACTATACACTTAATAATAGCTTATACGTCTTTGTCCTCTTTTAAAGTCTTTTACTTACTTAACTACCTTAAGTCCTTGTCCCGACATGAATGATAAAACTCAATGAGGACAAAAGAAGAAGAGAGAGTTTTTGAGATATAGACATTGATCTGGACCAAATTCTTAGTCACATATTATCCACCAAAATCATTTGAAAACCCGTTTTGCCAAAGTGTTTCTTTTTTTCGTAACTACTACGCGTGATTTGGGTTCGCGGTCCAAAATCACTACGTCTCTTGAGTGTATTTCGGTTCACTAAACCTTCACTTACACGCCGAAGGTCCCCCTACAGATGATGGCCTTACAACCAATCGGTCGATGTTCTGGCCCACAACATTTTATCGATGTGCATCCGAAGATAACCACACTTGTCCTCTTACTAGCTAGATTTAGCGTCTCGCCCAATCAAGTCCGCTTTGAACGCTCGTAGAACCAAAGAACCCGATCCCTGTGAATCCACTATGCGACTCATCGATGACAACAGACTTATTCGGTTATCTTTAGTTTGTTATTATATTTGTTGTTGTGTTCCCTACAAGCATACTTCCTTTATCGTTTCACACATATAACATATTTATCACAAAGGTTATTTACCATTCTTTATCATTTTTATCTTTCACGGTATTGCATTATATTAGATGTATCGCTTTTCCACGAGGATGTTTGCATGGTATTAAATATCTCGACTTCAGGAACGGGAGTCCCCACCTTTGGAACGGGAGTCCCCACGAGGATGTTTGCATGGTATTAAATATCCCGACTTCAGGAACGGGAGTCCCCACCTCTGGAACGGACGTTCCGACCTCTGGAACGGACATTCCGACCTCTGGAACGAGTGTTCCTGATTTTGTCTAACATGAACTTTCGATGCATTTAAATCTATAACTCTCGTATATACTTTAAAAATAATTTTGTAAATTTTTACATAAAGTAGACTCTATATCTTTTTCATAGAATCTAAGTTCTCATCATGAAACTTTACCAATAGTAGTGGTTCATTCGTTCAAGTTCATATTTTCTGCTAGATTAGATAGTTTGACATTTCTTCACTAATCAGGTTATAACGCTTTACATACAACTCCAAATCCAAATCTACAAACTGTTCCGAACACTGAACTTGAAAACCTTTCCTATGATATAAAGGCTCATTTACAAACTCTTATTAGGTAATTTGGAATCAAGCCACAAAGTCAGTTCTGTAACCAGTTTGTACAGATTGACATATCTGGTCATTTTTGTGGTAGCTCACCATATGTATGCCATGCCTCCTTATCCCTATCTAGCTACTGACTATGGTACCCAACTCTCATTGTTTACACATCACATGTGGATTGGGGGCGGCTTTCTCATAGTTGGTGCTACTGCGCATGCAGTTATTTTTATGGTAAGAGATTTATGATCCAACTACTCGATACAACGATCTATTAGATCGTGCTCTTAGACATCGAGATGTAATCATAGCCCATCTCAACTGGGTATGTCTATTTCTAGGCTTTCACAGTTTTGGTTTGTATATTTATAATGATAGCATGAGTGCTTTAGGGCGTCCCCAAGATATGTTTTCAGATACCGCTATACAATTACAACCCGTCTTTGCTCAATGGATACAAAAGACTCATGTTTTAGCGCCTAGTGCAACAGCTCCTGGTGCAACAACAAGCACTAGTTTGACATGGAGGGTGCTGATTTAGTTGCAGTGGGTGGAAAAGTAGCTTTGTTACCTATTCCAGTTTATGTCTTAAGATTCACTATTGTAAATCATGATCTATCAATTTCACTAGGAAGTATACATACGAAGTATAAACATATATTAAAATCAAAATTTATTTCAAAGCCTATAATTTTTTCATGCAAAATAGGAACGGATCGGAATGGGGTTTGGTTACCTTTTGAGGGTTTTTTACGTTTGAGACTTTGTTTGTTGATTACTCTCACTCTACATGTCGTATCTTTACACCGTTAGATTCCTTATGTTTCTGACTTTGTCTCGATCATTGTGTTAGTCTAGAATTAGAGATCCAATAAGTCTAGAGTAAGATCCATTGTGTTACTCTCACTGATTTTGATGAAGTATGGAGATGATACCGTGATACAAATTGTAAGTGTTATGTGAGAGAAAGTGTGAGTTTGAGTTAAATTAGAGAATGATGGTGAAAAGTGGAGTTGAGTGGTGGGTTGACGATTGAAAGAAGGTGGAAGTGGTTATGGTAATGGATAGTGGATGATGAGTGGGAGGTGGTTATGGTGGGAAGTAGTGAGTGGGAAGTTATGAGTGAAAAGTAATGAGTGGAAATGGTGAGTGGGAAGTGTTGAATGGGATACGGTGTGGATGGTTAGTGGAGGAAGGTGGTTGATGAAATGAAGAAAAGGTGAGTGGTGGGATGTGATATTTTGGGTGTATTTGTTTAGGGTATTATGGTATTTTATATAACATATTTGCAAAAGTCTCATATAATTTACCTCTAAAAATTATTTTATTCCGACCGTAACATTCCAAACATTTTATTAGAATGCTCTACCGAAAAAATATTATTTTCGAGACTAAAAATTTTATAGTCGTACGTGACTCTCTTTAACTTCGTAACGTTCGTTACGTGTGTCACACTTTGTAACTTTCATTACTTGTCATGTTTTTAATTTCATTTATTTTAAACACATGCATAACATATATTTTTTTAAAATATTTATTCATCCCAAAATTCTCGAGTATTATAGAGATGGACGATGCAAATTCTATAATTTTCAAGATTTGTGCTAAACTTTATAACGAATTTCCTATTACCATTACAGTAGAGGCTAAAACAAATGAAATTACGTTCGTGACATTTATTAAAATTTAGACTTATATCCCTTGTAAATTTCAACAGAGCAATTAGATCTATTGTCAAGAACAAAAGTTCTGACCAAAAAGCAAATTGAACAAATGAAAGTGTCAGAAATGAGCTAATTAGAACTCCACACGTATCTATGTTTCATATGTTTGAGATCTAGAAGTGATGGTCAACCAATTATCCTTCTGTTGAATCAAGCAGTAAGAAATTGATGATAAATAAAACAACTCTTAAGGAATCACTAAGGCGGTAGAGGTTCCAACTCAAGGGACAGAAGGGTGCAAGTCAGTAGGGTAGCAGAGTGCAGATGTTGCACATCAGCAGAGTACAACTCCACTGGTCAGACACTCCAAGCCAGAAGAGTTAACTAAGGTAGCAAAGTATATTCCAAGCTTCGCAGATATGATCAAGTGATATGAGTAAGACAAATTGTTCTAAAACTGAAGGCTAAATAGCAGAGCTTAGTACATGACAAAAAGATTGCATCACAGTGACAACAATACGCAAACTGTATTTTTTTAGGCCGTTTTCAAGAGCGTTGAAAGTTTGCCTTTGATACTTCCCATTAAAAATTGATAGTTAAGATTATTTCAAAGTACAAAAGAGACAACGGTTAGTGAAAGAGCCTTGTCTATAAAAGGAGTATGGCAGCAGAGTTTGGCAAGAGTTCTGATTTTGAAAAGCATACAAGTGTTGACTATTCTTTGCTCAAAGAAAGATCACTATAGCTGAACAAGTGCTGCATCATACGTTCTCAGAGGCTCATAAACACTTGAAAAGGGTGTCCAGACTGAAGGCTGACTGATTTGGTGTAGAAATTAGGAAAGCTCTAGGAAAACACTTCAAGGAAGGTGTTCAGTGTAAGACTACATTACTTGTGTCCTCTATAAAAAGGTTAAGGGTCAACCAAAAACCCTAGACATGTGAAATACCTCTTAGTTGATCACAATGATCTACAACGAAAGAGTGGACATATGCTTTAGAGTTTCATTTGAACTCTTTTATATTTCTTGTATTCTTGTTGATTATATCTACTTATAACGTAGTAAATAAAAGTTAAGGAACAAGAATTACTCTCACATAGGAAGATTAGATACCATTTCATAGTAAGTTTATGACTCTTCTGGGTTAGCAGAGTAATTCTATTGTTTTCAGCAGAGTCAAGAAATTGAATCTATTAAGTTCTAAATTAATTCATTAGCCTATTTAAACCCCCCTCCCCTTCTAGGCTTATTTTTTCTCTAGGATCAACAATTGATATCAGAGCCCAACTCTTTAGAGCTAATAGCTGTGAAGAGAAAATGTCACTTGCTTTGATATATATGCTCTTGACTTTGTTGACAAAGAAGTTACTAACAATCTTGTGAGATTGTCTCAGCTTTGTACTCATGTCAACCCGTCCTTATGCACTGTTGACAAATTCCGCTATTGAAAAAAAAGGATCAGGATGTACATGGATGCCATAGACAGGAGAATCATCAGAATCTTTATTCCAATGATGATAGATCCAAATGATGACAAAAAGCTTTGTTTAGAAGGATGAGGAGGATTTCACTGAGAAAGACTAAAAAAAAAAGGCTCGAATGGTACGATCCTTCCATCCCCACAACAAAGCCATGAACATACTCTACCAATCTCTAGAGCCTATTTTGTTGAAACTACCATTCACTGTAAAATTGCTTAAGAAGTCTGGAATGCTCTAGTTATTCGAATGGAAGGATGATGAGCATAAATATACTCATAGTTTTCTAGGCTAATTCATTTGTTTAGTATGTTATATGTTGTGTTTTTTTTGTGTGTTTTATTTTAGTTTTGTAACTTGAATATTGGTACTGTTCCTTTTATGATTTCTATGCCGATATGATAGTGTGAAGAGAAGTTTTAACATTCCATGGATATGAAGCTATGAGGTTAGAAGTGTTTACAGAGATTTTGAAGACTTTGATTTAGTTTGGATGCAAATCGATTAAGTTCGTGATGATATTTTGAGTTATGAAGATGTTTATAATGCATATGAAGATGTTTGTGATTGTTTCGGATCATTTTGAAGCAGTTTTCATGACTTTATGAAGTGTCATGATCGTTACACTACCTGTCACGATCTTGATGATGGCCAAAAATCAACCAAAGCATTTTTTATACCGATCACGATCAGGACCATGCTTGTCACGATCGTGATAGCCTCCAGTTTTGATCCAGAGACGAAGCAGCCCGATGGTCACGATCGTGAACAGCCCTTTCCATGATCATGACGGGGTTATAACCAAAAGATTTTGAGAGATTTTTACGTGATTTACTCTAGATTTCTTAGGATTTTCATATTTTTCTATAAATACAAGGAAATGCTTTTTCCAAGGTCGGATTTTTTATTTTCAAGGCAGGTTGTGAGAGATAATATTTTAATAAAAAAATATTTATGAATGCATTGCCTTGGAAAAATTAAATTTCTTCTTGGAAATATCAATTCCCTGAATACACTATGTTATATTCATTTTTAGGATATCTAGCGTTCATTTAGTCGTTGTTTCTAGGTTTAGCTAGATCACAAACATCGTTATTCTTCGTTCGTGTTGCTCGTGTTGGATTTTCAGAGTTGTTTAGCTTTGGATTATCGTTCTCAGGACATTATTCATTGGTTTGTAAGTACTTTCGTTGGTTATTTATGCATTTTAGTCATTTGGTTCAATATATGTTGGTTATGATGATTACAATTACATATTTATCCATGTTTGTGTTGCTTTCCAATTCAATGAGTGACTTGTTTGTTAGTAGGGAGTAATCACAATGACATAAATCTAAGGGATTAAGAAATTGACGATAAGCAAAACATCTCTTAAGGAATCACTAAGGCAGAAGAGGTCCCAACTCAAGGGACAGGAGTACAGCTTCACTAGCTAGACACTCCAAGCCAGAAGAGTTAACTAAGGCAGCAAAGTGGATTCCAAGCTTCACAGATATGATCAAGTCATATGAGTAAGACAGATTGTTCTAAGACCGAAGGTTAAATAGGAAAGCTCGGTACAGGATAAAAAGACTGCGTCATAGTGACATTTATACACAAGTTGTACTATTCTCATGTCATTTTTCAACAACGTTGAAAGTTGGCCTTGGACACTTCCCATTAGAACTCGATGGCTGGGATTGTTTCGAAGTACAAAAGAGACAATGGTTAGTGAAAGAGCCTTGTCTATAAAAGGAGGAGGACAACAGAGTTGGCAAGAGTTCTGATTTTGAAAAAACATACAACTGCTGACCATGCTGTGTTGAAAGAAAGATCACTCTAGCAGAACAAAGTGATGCATCGAAATGTTCTTAGAGGCTCACAAACACTTGAAGAGGGTATCCAGACTGGATGCTAACTAATTTAGTGTAGAAATCAGGAGAGCTCTAGAGAATCACTACAAGGAAGGTGTTCTGTGCAAAACTGTACCACTTGTGTACTCTATAAGAAGTTTAAGGGTCAATAAAAAAATCCTAAACATAGTGAAATACCTCTTAGTTGATCACACTAATCTCTAAGGGAAGAGTGGACGTATGCTTCAGAGTTTCATTTGAACTCTACTTTCAGAACCACTATAAATCATGTATACCTTTACATTTCTTGCATTCTTATTTATTCTATCTACTTATAACTTAGTAAACAAAAGTTAAGGAACAAGAATTATCTCACACACGAAGATCAAATAATCACCATTTCGCTGTAAGTTTGTGACTCTACTGGGTCAGTAGAGTGACTCTATTGTTTTCAGCAAAGTCAAGAAATTGAATCTGTTAAGTTCTAAATTAATTCAGTTTAGCCTATTGAACTCCCACCCCCTCCCCCTCCCCTTTCTAGGCTTATTTTTGCTCTCTAGGACCAACACCTCCTCGACATGTCACTGAAAAATACAACAAACTGAGAGGACAAAATATTAGCTCTTCATTCCTTAGCTTCATACGGTCTCTTCGTAGTCTTTTCAGTGTATTTTACAAAATCATAAATTCGTTATGGAGTCATACTTTGATTATGAACTCGAAGAGGAAATGTAAAACTAATGACATTTTACATCCTATCCAAAATGAAGTTGAGAATTTAGAGCCCTATGAAGGTAAAAAGTTCAACATATTGCGAGCAACAAAGACATTTTACATAGCTTTTGCAAAGAGCACAAGATTCCAAGTGAAGATCAAGACCAGTAGAAAGTGCACACATTCAGAAGATTTTTGTTCTCGGATGTTTACTTGTCGATTGGCGGAGAAATTAATCGTAAGTAACGAGCTATATGTGAAGGGGTAAAACGAATCAAAAAACAAGATCGTGTACAATGTACGGATTGTAAAGCGAGAATGCTCATCGTCCATCATCCGGTGGATGACATTTGGGTATTTTCAAGGTGTGAAGGCGGACACAACCATCCTTTGGTTTCTCCTAGCAAAGTGAATCTGATGTCCACAAGAGAAAACTTTACTCCTGATGAGAGATTTTGATTTCTTTTATGGACGAATCGAGATTTGGGGCGAGCAGAATGATGAACGTACTTTTCGTGCAAGCCAGAGGTATCACCATTGTTAGATTTACTGAGAGAGATGTCCGTAGTGAGCATCGAGATTTGAGAAGTGTTCAAGATTATAGTATCAAGGATACGTAGTCTGCAGTAAATTATTTGAAGAAGCTTAACAGCGAAGGAATGAGGAACTTTTTCTATTGTTACAAGACCGACTCTGAGAACAGAATCAACACAATTTTTTGGGTTGACTCTAGATTTCCCATGGCTTATGAACGTTTTGGGGATATAGTTACGTTTGATACCACATATCGAATCAATAAGTACTCTATGCCTTTCGCACCGTTATCATTATCATTCCATCCTATTCAGTTTTGCATTGATGAGAGATAAAACTGAAGAAATCTTTGAATAGGTATTCAGTACTTGGTTGGAAGCAATGAACAATAAAGATACCAAGACAATCATCACGGATCAAGATAGAGCGATGGGCAATGCAATCGCTCGGATTTACCCAAGCACTCATCATGCATTATGCTCTTGGCACATTACTTAAAAATATCTGAAAAAGTTGTATCAAGTTTATTTATGTCATCCGGACAAGTTTAAACGCGATTTATAGACTTGTGTTCTGAAATCATTAACAATTAATGAGTTCAAAGCACGCTGGCGACAACTGTTGATCGACTATGACTATAAATGGTTACATTCTCTGTATATGAATAAGGAAAAATGGATTCTTGCATATTCAAAATGCTCCTTTGCGTTCTGGATAAGCACCACCTCAAGGAGCGAAGATATGAATCATTTCTTGGATCAATATGTTAACAGCTCAACGACGATAAAAGATTTTATTGGCAGATCTAAAAAAGCGTTAGAGAAACAGTATTCTAAAAAAAAAAGATAAATTATGAAACGACCTACAAGATTCGTACTATGATTCTGTATTCTCCTTTAGAAGTTCACAGTGCAACGATGTATCGAAGGAGATTTTTCGTAGATTTCTGATCGAGCTTCAAAAGGCATATCAGTATGTGTTGGTGAAGGAGTCAATATGTGATGATGTTGACGTGCATAAGATGACCAACACTCTTGATCCTTGAGTACTACAGAGGGCGTATAGATTGGCTCATCAATCACGCAAAGGTTGATGTCATTGCCTGTACTTGTTTGATGTTCGAGCATTCCGGTATGATTTATCGACATATTTTACAGTTTCTTGATATCAAGTGCAAGACTTAGATCTCTAATTACCTCATCCTCGACCGTTGGAGAAAAGATGCAAACAGAGTCGATGGCCAGAGTGTCTATCTGTCACAAGATGAGGTGGATTACGCTTTATCCCAGATAATGAGCTATAACCATCTATGTCAATTGTTCCAGGGTTTGGCAATGCAGGCTTCTTGCTTGAAATAGGGTTACAAATATGCTTTGGAATTGATAGAAAAGGAAAAGATGAGTATTTCAAAGTTCGTCCCTGACCCCAAAGAAACAGATGGAGTTTCTCTAGAAGATCAAGGGAATACGGTTTATCAAGAGTCGGATAATACAGCAGATGAGGATGATCTTACTTTAGGTCCGATCGTATCTCAAATGAAAGGTCGTAAAAAGAAAACACGTATCAAACGTGGGATTGAACGAAATCACAATGCTAAGAAACTTAGGAAGTATCTCTTGTGTAAATATTACACAAATCGCGATCGGAGAAACCATGATAAAATTATGAGACAAAGATCATCCGAACACCCTGAAAAAGATGAGTGATTGTATCGTTTTATGATTAATGATTGTATCGTTTCAAAATTAGTGTTTGTTTTGTTCTAAGAAAAATATTTCATTGCAACGTTGGACGATTTAACATAAAAAATTCCCGATGGATTCATCCTCTAATTTTGGGAAAAAAATAAACCCTAAGCCCTGAACAAACCCTTAACCCTGAACAAACCCTTAACCCTAAACAAACCGTTCATTGAGGCTTCCTGTCTTTGCAAATATAATACCTATCCGCTATTATTTATAGCGGAGGTGCATCTTGGGAAACACAAAAGCTACAGATTTGACTGCCTCATGAAATAAAAATTCAAGAAATTGATGTGTTTGACTCATTCAATTCCAATTAATTGCTCCACTGTTCTTTTTATCTGAAGCATCCATTGTAATTAAAACTGGATGTTAGATTTCGTCTATAAATTCCAAACGTGGCCATCAGTTCTCACAAGTCACACATACTTTACAGAATATTCCCTCACCAGCTCCAAACATCATAAACCTGCAAGAGATTGTGTTCGTGTTTTGTATGTGGAGTAAAGACGAAATACATTTTGTGTTGTTTCTTTTCCGATAGGTTTGATTACTTTAAACCTATCGCTATCATGCTTTGCATTTGGGATAATATTCATTTCTTGTGCTGCCTATATAAAACATACCCGTCTATTTTGTGTTTGGAAGAAGCGCTCGAATCAGTGATAACACAAAATTGATTAAACCTCCTTGGTTGCTCATCAGTCACGATGAACATTCATAGTAGGCAGACGATATTGATTTCATACAACATGAATGAGTGGTTGGATAATTGTGTGCCAAGATCATAAATGAGGATTTGCCCCATATATAGAGCACGACATGATCTATGGAACTTGTAATCGTGTTGTGTATCTGGGCAAATTCGACTTTGCTATGATCTCATCATGCTGTGTAACTCGAGACGCAAAGAATACATTAAAAAAATAATATCTTAGCTGAAAACTACAACGAATGTTGAATGTTGCATTCGTTATCCAGGATAACACTCACAAACTGTAGAACTCGACTACATCTCTTTCGCCTGGATAACAATGTAATTTTTACCCTTGTTTTAGTCCTTAACTTGCATGAATCCATTGTTATTTTGTGTAGGGTTTATATCCGCGGTTCTTTTTACCTGAGGTATTTTTGTTCGGTGTAGTGATTCGAATCCATTGATGATCTTAACCTCGGATTCCTTGACAATTTCATACTTTTGGGACAAAAGTGAACATATTTCCGACGATGTTTGAAACCGCACAGTGATAATTTTTTTTACAAAGTCCCTGTTCAATTTCGTGTGTTTGTTCAGTGTGGTTTGATTGCTTGAGTTTGGAAACGCACCGTGGTTGTAACTAGCATGGTATTCATGCGTAGGAGAGAGGGGTGATTGTATCGAATCAACAGACGATCATCTTGACCAGATAGAACTTGAATGGCATCCAAAAACATTGGATTAAGGGATCGAGTTTCGGGACGTTCATTCATCCTGAGCATTTTTACACGCAATGATGCATGCTTGGTGTCGGTCTTGGTAGAGCGATGAGGGAGTACAAACAATACATTCCATTTTTCGATTAGAAAGAGACAGTCACAATGGAGGATGTTGGTTACATCTTGGGTTTGTCGGTAATGAAGAGACCTATCACTTGGTCTATTGAAAAAACTAGTCCTCACCAAGCTGCTTTGAGAGAATTTGGCATCGATTTTCTGAAGGAGGCGCTAACTCATGGTGGGTATAAGTTGACATGGTTGCAAGACATTTGGTATGCCTGCAGACGCAGATGATAAGAAGCTTTGGATCCACACTAAAGAATATCTTTTCTACGTGATTGGAGCTATTCGTTTTCCCATAACAAACAAGAATACGATGCATCACCGTTATCTCCCCTTTATAGCTTTGGATGTTTTCAAAGCATTCCTAGCCATCCTGTGGATATGAGGGCAATGAGGGAGCCGTTCTTCCAGGAATAGAAGGATAAGTTTAGGCCAGTGGATGCGGAGGCACTCGGAACCTTGACAGGCGAATACTTGATGATTTGGGACACTTGACAAGCGTCATTAGATACTATTGTTTCATCGGTGGTGGAGGTGTTATCCATCGAGGATTATTTATTATGATATAGACGCATCACTCGGATACGTATTCATCCTCTGAACCCCAACCCTGATCCAATATACGAGTCTCGTTTCTTATTTGATCATGACTGGGCTTTTTCCATTGTAAGTATAGTTTTATAATTCTTTTTTCCTTAATTTAAATCACTAGCCATTTTTATTCGTTTTTAGACACAATTAAAATTTGATTTTTAATCTAATTTCAGATTATGAGCCATCGACACTTCGTCGACAGAATTAGGGATGCAGATGCCATCCGTCCAGAGCATATTGCGGCTCTATTGCCACCGATGGATGAGGATTTTGAGGCTTTTACGACCTCAATTCGTGGGAGGAAGAAAAAGAATACAGGATATGATGATGTTGGGAAGAGCATGCTCCATGTGGAGAGTTATCCTACTCAGAGCCACCTCATGTTTGTCATGATGCCATAGAAGTCAGCTTACAATCAGCGCTTTGTGAGCAATAAGCCTATTCTTTGGACAAATCTAACGACTACTACAGATTAGTCATACAAGACCAAGTATCTAATTTCATAGCCTATGTCATTGCCCGAAGGTACGATTCTTTCGTTGCTCGCTCCTTTTAAAATTGAGTCCATAGCCCCGGTACCATCACTATAAGAGCCTTCATTGCAGCTCCTCCAGTTTCTCCCACCAATGCTCCTATTACTTTTTCGTATGCTCCTCCAGCTCCTCCAGTGCCCGTAATTTGTGGCCCTAAGGGCCATGCAATGAAGCAAGAGATATTCTTTGTTCTAACCTCTGGCGAGAATGATTTTGTAGTGACTTTAGAGAAAATGAGGGGACTTTATGACTTGAGATTGCGAGTGTTGAAATCACTTGGATTATGGTTATATGATGAGGTGGTTGACGCATATGTTAGGATGATTGTTTCGAGACCTTCATGCCAAAGAAATGGGGCCTTTGTTGTGAATTGCCACTTTTCATAAATGTACGAAAGGGATTTAAGCAATTGGTTCGCAAAGAAGGTGGCGTAAAAACCCTTGTTTCTCACCGACATCCCTAAAGACCTAAATAGAATTTGATCCGGAAAATTTCACATAGTGATAAGCAAAGGTTAAATTCCTATCCATAGTGCTTCGATGGTGTTGATTCCGATGTGCATAAACTCAAACTTCATCTTGTACGTGTTTAATTCGGTGAGATGGAAGATGCATCTCCTCGATTCTATGTATGAGGATATCGAGTGCATCATCGTAGGGGCATCGTAGGGGCAATGTACAACATACAAACCACATATGTGGTGAGTTTTTACATGGTATGATCTTCTTTCATTTTTTACCTTTCTTTTTATTGATTTGTTTCGTTTTGTGTTATGTATATAGAGCATTATGCACATCTTTTTCGATCATCTGCTCGCGATAAGTTCATGAAAAAGCATGATCCGTCGTTGCATGATGTCAAAAAACGGCCTAAACTAACTAATCACAATGATTGTGGGGTATATATGTTAGGATTGCTTATAAGGCTTAAGAGATGCCTCAAGGACAAGCAACAACATCTAATGTTAATGTATAACGTTGGTGTATTCAGGAAGATTGAAAACAATTCAAATTATAATAATATCTTAGACATTGTACTCCAATGGACAAACTATATCATAATAAAGTTAACATTTTGTCAAATTTTATGTCAAATATGACAATGAACATGACAATACTATTTTTTAAAAGCCCATGAAATTTGATGTACAAATCCCACAATTATTTTTATGTCCATTATCAATCACACGGTTATTTTATAGCATGAATTCCACTACAGCGTCACTAACTCACTGTTTATTATAACTTTGCCTAGATCAAAATAACTTATAGCATTGAACTTGCTCTTAGATTATGTAAAAGCTCTTAGATTATGTAAAAGCATAAAAGGGCAAAACTGGAACAGGAAATAAATGAGGTTCACAAGCCATTCAAACTTTGACAATTTAAATTCACATCATTTGACACAACACTCATAAAGGAAGCCTCATGTTAAAATCAACACTCTTAAGGACACTGCAAGAACTCTGGTCAAAACCTACAAACACCAAATTTCCATATTTACAAGTCAATAATTCACTTTCCACAGCTTATCTTTCACAAACATGGGAAAACGATACAAATCTTTACGAGCCTTTCACAGCCACATCTTTCTCTTCTAAGTTTGGCCGATTGAATCATAAACAACTCACTCCAACCATCTTCGAAGATTTTCATAAAAAAGAGATAGTATCCACAATTCCCCTTCCCTCTTGTCCGCTCATATTCCGAGACACATGAAGGACACAACAAGCGTCTTCAAGCCATCATTGTCGGTTCCACCACATGGCATAATAACCCACCAAACATCACCAGTAAAATTTGCTGGCTGACACTTGATAATAATCTTCGTCTTAACAGAATAGAGACACCCACCAGCACCTGTAAAATGGAAACTAATGCAGCCAACACATTTGGCTTACCAAAGTAAAAGGATCTCCCTTCGTCGTTCACACTACTCTAGCATCTTGACATCATTGTTTTTGAGGTCAACCTGCTCAAGGAAAGAAACAGCAAAAAGAGCACCAAGCAGGTATACGAACATCAAAAAATTGGAAGAGCAAGGAAAGTTCAAAAGCATGCCTTGTCATTGGCTGTTGCATAGATGCTTGAGTAGCTCTACCTTGAGTTTCAATTGCCTTCCCGACAGCAGTATTAGGCTAGGAGAAAAAACAACATAATGTAAGGGAGAAATACTCAAAACACAACTAAGAGAAGGAATATAAACACTAGAAAATTGCACTTAAAGAATACACAGCATGAGGAAGGAAAAAACTGAGGACTTAGATGTTGACAATCCTACAATAGCAAAACCAAACAATTCCCCAAGGACGAATAAAAGAATGCTTCAGTCAGATCTCCCCTGACGGCTTCAACCGACAGATGTCTCAGTGGATATCAGGGCGAGTTCTTTAAAGAGATCTCGCATCAATGCTTCAAACCATAGAGCCCAGAGTTATGAGCTAAGAGAAAATGGGAGAGAATAACAGAAAAACCATAGAGAGAGCGCTAAGTAGATCACAAGGGGAGGTTGCTTCAAACAAAGATTGCTTCGGTAAGATTGGGATTCAAGGCTTCAAACTACACAGACCAGTGTAGATAATAGGGTAATGCAGCAAAACTCAACGAGAGAGTGAGACATTA
Source organism: Drosera capensis (assembly GCA_001925005.1). Lineage (NCBI taxonomy): Eukaryota > Viridiplantae > Streptophyta > Magnoliopsida > Caryophyllales > Droseraceae > Drosera > Drosera capensis. Next base: position 67,241 of record LIEC01012201.1, on the reverse strand, counting down.
CTATTGACCCTAATATGGTGGCTACACTACAAGACTTGGACGGAATACCCCTTAACACCAATCGTAACAGACTACACTTAAAGATCAATATACTCGATTTCCTCAAAGCAAAGGGGAAGAAAAATGGTAAATTGAGACAAGGAGATACTAGAGCGGTGAGTATCTTCTGAGACAAAAAAAATGACAGCTGGCATACAAACAGAACTGATTCAACCACTCTGCTTCCATGATGCAGATCAAGGTCTCATATTCAAGTGAATGTAAAATTACTAAACCGTTTTCAGCTAGTCATTGGTTGACCACCTCTAACGGAATTGTGATAAGAGCCTATGCCTTGAGGGCACTACATAGGCCGGGAATATCCTTTGGCTATAGCAGCATTGCAGCAAATAGGTTCCCAGATAGGCAAGCAGAGATGAGATCAGAGCTTTGCTGGTTCATGGCTATTCAGCAACTAACATCCATATTGAAGGTCCGGGTCTCGAATTTATGGAAAGTGCAAAAAGACTAAAACGAATGGCAAGTTCATCATTTGACGCTTGTATTGAGAGATCAACGGGCTTCTGCAATCGCAGGCTATTAAATGAGCCAAGGTAAACTTTGGTTATCGATTTGAAGGGGAAAAGACGAATGGAAAGGTAGGTGCAACCGGACCAGCACAAGAAAACCAACCCGAGATAAGAGATCAATTTAAGAACAAGAGACGGGAGAAAAGTGAATGGAAAGCAGGCAAAACTTGACCAGCATGGCAGGATAAGTCAACCAACTGGAGATGAGTGATTCTCCAATACTAAGATAAGAGAGAAGGAAAAAAGAATCAAAGGGTAAAATATCAGACAAAAACCTCCAATTCTTCCGTGGTTCCATTCTGGAACATGCCGCTTCCATTCAGAAGTTGCTTGTCTGAAGTTCTTTCAGCTTCGGTCACACATAAATCTCCCTGCAAAGGCCCCTTTCTCTCGCTAATGTCTTCTTCCAGAAAAAATTTCTCACACCAACTGCAAAATATCAATTTTTTCACTTGTAACTCCCAGAGTATCCAAGAGCAAAATCATCATCATAGAGTGACTCACCTCTGAAGTTTGATTCTCAATGCCAGTAACAGTTATTACAGCTTCTAAGTCATCTGTTTGTTTCAAACCAGCCAAATTTTCTAGACCATTCCCAACAACATCTCTACAACCAAGAGATGAGGAAGATGATCCAGATTGCCTATTGACAACATAAGTCGATCGTGATTCCTCCACCATGCAAGCCATATTTATTGAAGCAGACCTCTCCTGGGCATGAAAAATCTCCATTTCTTGCTCTCCTTTAATTGTTTTATCCTCAAGTGTCTGATTAGGCGAGTTTGCAGTATCATAAGCCCTCACTCCGACGCACGACCCATCTTGCGATTTACCATCCAAATCCCTACCTGACAGTTGGTTTTCCTTAGTAACGTCAATGTCTAAACTGCCCCTAGAACCTACTTCTGGCGAAATGCTATCAAGTCTTAGTGGGCTGATGGACGCCCGCTTTTCTAAGCGAGTGAACTTTGAGTCCAATATCTCAGGATCAATCTGCCTTTTTAAACGCCCTTCAGAAGATCCTTGTCCATTATCCTCAACATCACAGGCTTTTCAGGTATCTGGCCGGTGTGCCTGCGAGGCCTACTGTATCCATCAGGAAAAACATACGAGGGAAGCTGCTTTCGATGAACATGTGAAACATACATGTCCATTCCAGGTTTCCAGTACATATACATGTTAACATCTTGCCTGAACTCATCTATGGTTCCACGTATATCAAATTGCTGGCCTTCCTGAACTTGTGCTCCTTGTTTCCTCTGCAAGCCCATGAAGAAAGCACGATAAGAGCACTGCTTAGATGTGTCCACATATTCATATGGATAAGGATGGCATTGCAAAACCCCAAGCGTCTCTCTCTATCTGCAACGTCACGAACGAAATCAGCAAAGACGTTTCATCCCCCTGTCAATGGTATATATCCAACACATTTTCAACATGAACTTATATAATGTTTGATGAAACATCAATTACACATCACCTTCAGAGTCAGTAGTCGAAGGCGGGATTCAACCCAACCTTTCCAGGATAACAAATCCTCAGTATCTGCTGCAATGATGCCAACCTGCAAGTAGTTTTTATATGCTTCGAAGAAGAGGTATGGCTCAAACAAAGCGCTCCACATTGCCTTGTTGAGCTCAATGTTCTGGAAGTACAAGACACAGATAATAGTTAAATGATCATAACAAGCAGCCTACAAGAGAGTACAGGCAGGGAGAGAAAGCATATTCTCACCTGGAAAATCGCATTTCCATGTTCAAACTGCTCCATCATGACACGTAGAGTACTCAAAGAGACGTTATAGCTAGAGTTCATGCAAGGGTATGCAGGAGTAATAATTGGCATATGATGGGTACGATCCCTAGGGTATTTACGGGGGTCCCACACAGGAAATCCAAGATCATCCTCCTCAATAGGACATAGCATCACAGGGTTTGGCCAACGCCATTGTGTATATACTCTAAAAAATCGAGAAACCAGCATGCTAGGAATAGCATTTGGATAAAGCTGGCATACCCTGGCAACTAACAGAGCCCAATTCACACCTCCCAGAAATCCAGTTACCTAAATGTATGGAAAACCAGAAGCTGAAATTTACACCCACAAGGCGAACTTCATCAATTAGTATCTCACTTGAAGCTCACAATAAAATAAAATCCCATCTTACATTCGAATAAACACGTCCCTTGGCCCAAAACTTCAAACATCTAAGAGTTGTGCGGAAGTACTACACAATTTAAGCCAATCAAAGTTGATCATCAAATCAATAAGATAAAAATGCACAATGAAAAGTAGGACGATGACAATCTGCACCAGGGATACAAATTCAAAGAAAAATCAAGGCCGCTTAGACCATAGTAAGATATAGGAGTAGTCAAGAGAAGGTAGAAGACGGTTTTCACCTCAACATTTGGCACAAGTTTAAGAATTTGATCAGCAACCCTACATCCATTAAGACTACGTGCTGTTGGTTCATAAATATTGCTAAGTATGGATCCCTGCGAAATGTCTAGGTCCTGCCACAACAACTGGTGAGAAACCCACACAAGTACATTGAGGGTACTTTCTTAAAATAATGAAGATCCAGAAGTAAATTTTTTTTTTAAAAAATGGCATTTCCACATCACTATTTTCAAATAGGACTTCTTCAAAACACATGATCAATCTCAGAAACAGAAAACTTGAGGTGCCAATGTAGAAATGGTCATACAAATATCAGATACTGATTTGTACAGAGACACCCCTTCATGTCAGCATGTTATATACTACAACATATGTTTCATACAGCACAAGACAATTAAAATGACAATCGTGTCAAATATCGAGATAAAAATTAAACCAAGTTGGCATTCAATTCAGCTGACAATTAACAAGATCTTCCATCTTTTCAGTGCTTTTAAAAAAACAAAGAAAAAAACACACGCTATGACAAATGAATTGCATAAAACTTTAAATTTTACTACACAAGAAAACATTATATCTAACATTTAATGATTTCGGCATATAGATGTTTATTCAAGGTGCTAAATAGTGTTTCGTGACAATAGGTTAAGAACTTGGTACTTCATTGTACCTTGAGTTGTTTTGAGTGATGCACACAAAATTGGAAAGATAATACAAGAGTAATCCTTCATTTCTATAAACTTCAAATCAATAAAATATATAACACAAAATAAGATATTATACACCAGTCTAGACATCTGCCTAAGAACTAGGCACAATTGTCAGAAGACTGAACGATAGTTCAAAGTCTCGGGGTTACAAGATCTGTGTATCGGCCCGAGATTATCCAAGATGAGAAAAAAAAAATTAATGGACATGAATTATACGTCAAAAGTCAGACAATTAGTCATTAAAAGTTCGATGGAGTTTGAGTTATCAGATTCTCTATGTTATATATATAGTGTGTTCTATTAGGGCATGCGTACTCCTTTATATTATATCATTTTTAGAAGTCTGCAATGGTTTGGTTGATAATAAAATGTTATATGTGTATCAAATATGACATTTTTTAGACTTCTAAAAAATCTAAAATTCCTATAATATTTTGAAGTATCTTTCATGAAGTACTTATGAACTTTGAAAGGCTCTAGTTACTATAATGTTCCGCATTCCCCAAAACCGTGACCGAAACCAATACCGTAACAAAATTTTGACAATTGAGTTGAAATCTGATACCGCGACTTTGAACCATGCATTGAACATAAATGCTTATATCGAATTGCAACAATGCAAAACAGAAAAATAAATGCAATATGACATGTCCTCAAACTTTGGAAAGGGGAATTCATACAACAAAGAACAAAATTTCAGGACTAGAAGGAAAGGTGTTTCTTACATTTGGAACAACTAAGAGCGATATACTTGCATAAAGAAGGTGGATTGACACTCCATGAAATTTGAATTTCATCACGGGAACATGAGCATCAGAAACTGGTTGCAGTTCAGTTACTTCTTCCATGTCAGCAAGAATATCATGCAATATAACAAAGAAATCCTCCTAGACGGTGAAGAGAAAAGACGAGGAAAATTAAGTACATATATCTTGTGTGTGATGCTGCTTGAACCAGCATATCAATAGAAGCAAGGAAGAACAGAACTTACATCAGGATTAACATAGGAAGGCCCAACACATAAAGTATCTATGTCAGATCAAGGACCATGAACCTGTCATCAGCAGCAAGCTCTCGATTCAAATTTAGAATAATCATAAACTTGATTAACATAGATAAAAGTAGCAATCATAAACGAAATTTTCATCACAAAAGAATAGTAAAATATGATTAAAAGCTAATAACGTAAACAGGAAAACAGAGTACAGACATCACAATAGCCCCAATGGAGCTCTGCTTACAACAGATATAGCAGGTTCAACCATGCAGTTGACCTTCACTATGAAGATCAATGCAGTTAATGTGGATTCCACACAGGCATTGACTGTAGAACCAATATTAAAAAATTCCTCAAATTAGAAAAGATAAATAAAGGCCGTTGATACATGAGACTGGAAATAGATCCATTCGAAACAGAAGTATTATGTCAAGTAGGCAAACTACAACATAATGAACACAGAGAGATGAACAACTACAAAGAAATTAAACATGTTACTAGAGAAAGAAAAACATCAGGTAGTCCCATGCCAAATCACATGATTCTGTATCGGAATCTTATGTCTTGGACTATAGGGATAAGACCATGGTAAACTTTAAGATCAAATCCAGTTCAGACAGTGAGCAACAGAGAATGTTCAATAGCAAATTGTGCTAAATGAAGAGAGATTACTTCGCCCAGGAAGGGAATTTGGTAAATGACACAAGGGGAAGGGAAAAATTGAAAGTTTAATATTGCTGTACATAAGCACGAAGTTTTCTCTCTATTAAGATCTAAAGGCCTTAAGATTGTCAAAGCATTATGAGTGCCAACTTGTGGGGAGATTGGAAGTTATAGAGAAAGGTGCATCGTGCCAAAATTGAACTTCCGAAAATGGAAAATCCCCTGCACATCCTGGGCTCGTGCAAAGATGCATCATAGTACCTGTTCGGTTCTCCAAATTGGTAGAGGTAAATATTTCCAGCAGATGCGACAGGCATGAAAATGCTGAGCATATGAACATAGTCAAGGTACAACTGCAACCAATAATTTTGCAATACTTACACCCAATCTATATGACCCGAAGGTAAAAATAAGAGCATTGGCATCTTCCACCATTTGATCTGTGTATCCTCTTAGGCGAGTCAGTTGTTTCACCCAAGCCTTGACAATCTACAAGGTAATCACAAGATTAAATATGAGATGATGAGATCCAATCCATAACTGTACCTTCACAAATCGACTAAGCAAAATTTGAACAATTGCAACTAGAATAAACAACATATTTCACCACGTTTGATGATAAACTTAAAACATAAATTTGCCAGAATCAATGATTACTCATTTTCAAAGATTCCTTCATTCTCAACATTAGAAATCATAGAACGGTCTAGCAATTGAATTAGAATCTTGATTCTGCACAAACATATCTCTGCACATACTAAGAGCAAAAATCTTTGGATGAAGATAAACCATACAAACTCGTAGAAGGATATCATGCGAAAGAAAGTTCGAGAGCAAAACATAAAACACGATTGCCTACCTATTTTACTTAAAATTCAATAGAAACCAACAGCATCACCGACCCATGTGGGCAACAACCTTATCAAACCTTTTGAATCCTCACAATTTTACCAACTGACTTTAAACCATGTAGGTAGCATCCTCGTCGATCCTCCCCACCACTTACCGCTCTATAAAAGGTGGAACCAAGATACATAAAAGAGTTGACATCCAAAAAGAAATGGCAATCACTTCCTCGCACAATTCAGTTCATACCCAAAAGGAAATTGCAATCACCTCATTAATTACGACATAATTACACTATGCCCTGGATTCGTTTTCCCACAGAATTCTTTTCAACCTAAAGAGGTTTACACTGTTTGGTATTTTATAACATTTCACCTTGCATTCACCTACTTAGTTCATCCATAAGCAACGCAAACAGTATGGGTAAACGCTGTTCCCTAACATAAGCATGTCTTTCTTATAATAGTATTCATTTCTCAGACATGAAATCTCACACAAGCAGGAGTTCTTATGAATAACTTAAAAATTAAATTCACATCATTTAAATGTCTAAAGAATCAACACATTCTTTTTTTTTTTTTTTTGCAATCATGCTTCTCATAAATACATCTTCCATCATCATTGTTTCAAACATGAATCCAAAATGATACAATGTCACCCCAGTCACCTTAAGGTCCTCAATCCTTCTCTCTTGCTCACTCTCATAACTGTGGAGTGTGGACTAAGCCTCTAAATTTTAATGACTCCATAGCCAGAATTTAGAACAGTTTCCAATTTCTCCATTGTTCTTCTATCAGAATCAATGTTCTTTACCCACTCATTTGATAATCCTCTCAAGAATTCCCACTCAAAATCATGATAAAAAGATTTACCAACACACTGATTTCACCAAATTCCAACATCTACAAGCTTTGATAGGAATTTACTGACCAAGGGAAATGCTACACACAGTTACTTATAGGGGAGTATTAGGTGCACCCGGTGCACGAATCTGAATAGTGAAGAAAAACTACTCACAATTAATGAAAAGAAAATTTGATTTTGACAACCAATCAGAAATCAGGATAGTGTGCACGTTATACACCCGGGGGTGTACTATGAGTTCCCAGTTACTTATATACACTTATTTTGGAAGCTTAAACTTCAACACCGTGTTAAAAGTTAGCATTATTTAAGTTTAATCTTCAATACCCTGTTAAAAGTTAATTACTTCATCGAATAAATTCTCCTCGGACATTCTCCTTAACATCCAGCATACTACGTAGTAGTTATGTAAGAAGATAATACAATCCATCTAAGAGCCAATCAATACTACGAAATGGTTTGCAGAGAACATTGCAATCTGTTTAACCAAAAGTTAACAAGCAAAACTGACACATTTACCTCGCGTATCTGATCAAGCACGAAGACTCTCTTCTCCGCTTCCTCCTTGCTCTCATAAAGATCCGAAACAATCAAAAACTGCCACATCATCACAGACCATAGTAAAGCATATAACCAATCCGAGAAAGAAACCAACGAAATCCAAACACCAAAATCACACCTTCTCCAATTCAGCATTCCGCTTAAGATCAGCCTCAGTCGCCCCAGCAAGCGATATTGGCTTAGTAATCCCGTACATCTTCGTCGCCGACCCGCTGCTCGAACACTCGGACCCCACCATCCCAAAAATCCCCAATTCGAGACCCCCAAATCACTATCAAACAAGAAAACCCCAAATCTAAAACCTACCAAACGTCGACTCCTCAGCCTGGGACTCAAATATTTCAAGCGAACGAGTCCTGGAATCGAAAGCTGAAAGAAAATTCAACCGGAGAAAGCTAGATCCGGGAAACCCTAAATCCCCAAATCAATATCAAACACCACAAACCCTAGATCACAAACCAGCCAAACGTTGACTCCTCAACCTGGAACTCCAACAATTCACGCAAAACGAGTCCTTAAATCCCCAATTTCGATCGGAGAAAAGTAGATCTGGGGAACCCTAGATTGGTGAAATTGGGGGCGAAATTGATATGATTGAGGTTAAATAGATAGCAAGGGAGGGAATCGAGAGAGAAGAATCGGGGAAGATTTGAGCGAGACCGAACAAGAGAGTAGTGAGAGAGGGGAGAGATGAAGAAGTTTCACGGGAAGGTGCGCGATGGGGGCTCACATGAGAGACGGTTCGAGTCAACTGCAGTGGTGGTGGGCGGTGGCTGCGTGTGTGGGAGGCGTGGGCCATGTGGCCATTTTCACTTACTTTGACCCCAATATTGCTACAGCAACGGTAGTGAAGATCGTGAGGATCGGTGTGGATCCTTCTCATGTTTTTCACTTTTTTTTTTTTTTTTAATCCTTGGCCACTCAGTTCCTATGTTGTGTCATAGATCTTTCCCTAACTTTCTGATAGTTTTGCTGTGTTTTCAAAATGAGTTGTTGGAAATTCTCATCAATCTCTTTTTTGAGATACTCCAATCCAATGTTTGCATCATGAAATATAGATATTTCTAACTTTATTGTTGATTTCTTTGTAATGACTTTAGTCTGCTCATCTGTAGGAATTGACTGTGTTATTTCTTCTTTCAAAGGTGCAAGTAATGCAGCAGGTGTTCTTGACAGGGTTTCCTTCTTGTAGTCTATTTGATACATTCAGAAATACATTCCTCACATCTATTTGATAGACTTTGAATCCTTGGTGTGCATCATAAATAAGGAACATTCTTATAGTTTTCAATTGTGCAATAGGGAAAAATGTTTCATCAAAGTCGATCCATTATTCTTGTGAGTAACCTTTTGCCACTAGCCTAACCATATTTTTGATGATTATTCTATTCTCATTAGTCTTGTTTCTGAACACCTACTTGCATCCAACAATTGGATAGTTTTTGGATCTAGACACCAGATACCATACTTCATTTCTCTCAATTTCATTCAATTCTTTTTTCATGACATCAATTCAATTTGGATCACTCAGAGCTTGATCTATTGTCTTTGACTCCATTTTTTATATGAAGCATGCAGACAGATATTATTTAATAGTTGCTCTTCTAGTCTACACTTGGTGTCTTTCCTTTCCACAACTCATAAGGAGTTTTCTTATGTAACTTATATATAAGATATCTATTTAAAACATAACATGTAATGTTTAGTGCTGATCGGGACCATTTTTACATCACCTCATGGACAGCAATTCAACTGGATGAAGTTACGCAATTTGAAACTTCTTTTTTTCAAAGACTACAAATTGTTGGACTCTTCAATGAGACATCGTGCGCAGCCAAACCACGACAAAATGAAAAGCAGCAGCCACAAGTGACAAAACAGCTATGCAAATTCAGCGTCCAGAAGATTTTCAGAATTGATGATATCATTGATGAGATATTGTGCGTTGAATTTCGTCTATAAAAGGAGACATAGATAGAAATACAAAGGGAGAGAGACATACACATAGAGATATATTGTAACACAAATTGTTTTCTGAAAAACCTCCGCAAATAAACACAAACACGAAACAAATACCAAATTAAAGAGGTGAGGCGAAGAACACCTACCAGAGGTTGGTGGCGATGAGGAAGGAGTGAAGGAAAAAGAAGAAAGGAAAGGAGAAGAAGGCAGCTTGGGTGTTTGAAGGAGAGGAAGTGAAGCGAAGAGAAAAAGAGGAGGCTGCCGCGTGAGGGAGGAAGAAGGAAGGAGGAGAAAAGAGAAAGGGGAATTAGGGTTTTGGTTTTGAATTAGGGCTTGGGCTTGGAGGCCCAATACAATCAATCCAAATTCCAATTCGGCCCAACATCATTATTTCGGCCCAACTCAAATCAACTCAAAAGTGGTGTATTCTTTCCTTCTGATTTTATGTTATTTAGTTATGTGCTTCAAATATTGAAATCATGAACTAAATTTTAAAAGGCTAAGGTGAAGGTTTGATAAATTTATAAAAATGTATTATTATTAAGTTGTGATTAATATAACTCATGATTAAGTTATTACTATGCGCTTAATACTTTCATTAGATTGATCACCTTTTGAATGATATGTGACATATAATTGAGACCGAAAGGAGATATTATATGAATGGTTAAGTAATAATCATCGTGGATTAAATTGATATAGAAATATATAATTTGATACATACAACAGTAATAGACATAGATGTCACATTCCTATGTTGAAAGCTAAAAGGATTTCACCAAATATATTGCATTAGCGTTTTCCTAAATTCATATTAGAAATAATATGGGTTGTTAAATAATAATAGTGTTAATATTATTCGAGAGAAAATATTAATGGTTTCAGAAAATCATGTTGTTACATGAGAATATAAATCACAATCATAATAATATTACATTGATATAAGTTTATAACCTAAAGCTTAGCCACTTTTCACTCATTTTTATTAAAACGATATTAATTAGATAATCACCAAACATTTCATTGTCTAGATAAAGTAAGAATATCAAAATTTTCAGTAATTGTTTATACAATCTCTGTGGGTTCGACAATCCGGTATTTATTTACCAATTATTACGCGACCAGTGCATTTGCTGTTTACCAGTTGAAAAACACATCGGTCAAGTTTTTGGCGTCGTTGCCGGGGATTGTGTGCTTTAAGCAATATTGAAATTCTTATTTCTGACTTTAATCTAGAATTTATTGTATTTTCTATTTAAAAAAAAATTAAAAAAAATTAATGCCTAGGGGACGACCGAAGGGTCCAAAATTTTCTAGCCTTGAATCTGAAATTGAAGAAATTTTGCATACACCAGAAATGGAAGAACAAGATAATATGAGGAGAACAATGGGTGATTTTGTGACGCCACAAGTAGGTGGTGTTAGATCTAGTATAATGAGGCCAACAATTTAAGCTAACAACTTTGAGATTAAGCTCAAGTTATACAAATGATTCAACAATCTTACTCATTTGGAGGTTCCCCTTTAGAAAACCCCAATGCCCACATCGCTAGCTTTTTAGAGTTATGCGATACCTTTAAATATAATGGTGTTTCTGATGATGCAATTAGATTAAGAATCTTTCCATTTTCACTAAGAGATAGGGCAAAATCGTAGTTGCAATCGCTTCCACCAAATTCTATCACAACTTGGGAAGACATGGCATAAAAATTTTGACCAAATTTTATCCCCCCTAGCAAAACTGCAAAGATGCGTCACGAAATCTCAAGCTCTGTACAATCTGATTGGGGATCTTTATATGAAGCTTGAGAAAGATTTAGAGAATTATTAAGACAATGCCCGCACCATGAACTTCCACTTTGGATGCAAATCCAAACATTTTATAATGTATTAGTACCCCCTAGTCGTGCCACCATAGATAATGTTGCTGGAGGTGCGCTTATGAAGAAAACACCAGAAGAAAGCTATGAGTTAATTGATGAAATTGCCACAAATAGCTTTCAATGGAACACTGAGCGATACCAACCAAAGAAAGTAGCAGGAATTAATGAAACAGATCCCCTAGTACGTATCACTGCACATCTTGAAACATTAAATAAAAAGATAGATAACATGGGTGCTCAAGTGATGCAGGTGAAGACGTCAAGTTGTAATATATGTGGAGTAATGGGGCATACGAGTTCATCGTGCCAAGTTGACAACAAAGTTGCTTGTTCCTCATCAGAAGATGCAAATTATGTTGGCAACTATCAAAAGCGGAATCCTTACTCCAACACCTACAATCCTGGATGGAGGGATCATCCAAATTTCTCATGGAGTAACCAAGCAGCTAGACAGCAGCCTCCAGGATTTACACCTCAAGAGAAAAAGTCCGATCTTGAGGAATTAATGACCAAATTTATTAATACATCTGAATCTCGATTTAACAATGTGAAAGCATCGGTAAGAAATCTAGAAGTGCAGATGGGACAATTAGCAAACATGGTCTCTGGGCGAATGCATGGCACATTTCCTAGTGATACTGAAAAAAATCCTAAGGAGCATGTCAAAGCTATTACATTAAGAAATGGTAAAGAAATTGGTGAACAGGAGTATGAATCAGATGAAGCAGAAAAAGGAGAGATCACAACTGAAGTGCTTAATTCAAACAACTCCGACCATAAAGAAAAGAAATCTCTACCTTTTGTTATTCCACCTCCTTTTCCGTTGGCATTAAAAAATTCAAAGTTAGATAAGCAATTTGCAAAATTTTTAGATGTGTTTAAGAAATTGCATATTAACATACCTTTTGCAGATGCTTTACAATAGATGCCAAGTTATGCAAAATTTTTGAAGGAAATATTGAGCAATAAGAGAAAATTGGAGAAGCATGAAACAGTGAATCTCACTGAAGAATGCTCTGCCATTGTCCAGAACAAATTACCACCAAAGCTGAAAGATCCAGGGAATTTTTCTATTCCTTGCACCATTGGTCCTATTCAATTCGGTAAGGTATTGTGTGATTTAGGAGCAAGTATTAATCTGATGCCTACCACGGTCCTTAAAAGATTAGGATTAGGTGAACCGACACCCACTACAATATCTTTATAACTTGCAGATATATCAACTAAATATCCAAGAGGTATCGTAGAGGATGTGTTAGTCAAAATGGATAAATTCATTTTTCCAGCTGATTTTATTGTTTTAGGCATGGATGAAGATGTCAATATGCCGTTAATCTTAGGACGACCATTTCTTGCTACTGGAAAAGCCTTAATTGATGTTCAAGATGGCAAACTGATACTTAGAATTGGAGAGGAGCAAATCACATTCAATGTTTTTAAGGCCATGAAGCATTCCAGTGATGTTTCTACATGTTTTAGAATTGATGACTGCGACTCTTTGGCTTTAAAGTTTTTTCAGGAACATCTAATCAAAGACCCAATGGAAGCTTGCCTAGCTCACTCCAATAAACATGATATTGACAATGAAGGAATCAAGGAGGCAGTTCAAAGCTTAGAGATCAATCCATCATTTCCAAGGAGTTTTAAACCAAAATTTGAAACTTTGGAGAGATCAACAATTTCTCCTCCCAAACCATCCATTGAAGAATCTCCAACTCTTGAACTCAAACCTTTACCTTCTCATTTAAAATATGTTTATTTGGATGATTGTAAATTATTGCCCGTAATTATTTCTTCTGACTTGACAGATTTAATGGAGGAAAAATTGTTAAGAATTTTGAGGGCGCATAAGCAAGCATTTGCATGGAAGATAGCTGATATAAAGGGAATTGTACCATCCATGTGCATGAACAAAATTCTGATGGAAGAACGCTATCGATCACTTATTCAACCACAAAGAAGGCTAAATCCAATCATGCAAGAAGTTGTAAAAAATGAGGTGATCAAACTCCTTGATACAGGTATTATCTATCCTATTTCTGATAGCACTTGGGTTAGCCCAGTGCAAGTTGTTCCTAAAAAAGGAGGTATGACTGTTGTGAAAAATGAGAAAAATAAATTGATCCCCACTAGGACAGTTACTGGTTGGAGAGTCTGCATAGATTATAGAAAATTGAATGATGCTACACGAAAAGATCATTTTCCATTGCCATTCATAGATCAAATGCTTGACAGACTTGCTGGGCATGAGTTTTATTGTTTCCTTGATGGTTATTCTCGATATAATCAAATTGCCATAGCTCCCGAAGATCAAGAAAAGATAACTTTTACTTGTCCATATGGAACTTTTGTTTTTAGAAGAATGCCATTTGGATTGTGTAATGCACCAGCAACATTTCAAAGATGCATGACAGCAATTTTTTATGATATGGCTGAACAATTTCTTGAAATATTCATGGATGATTTCTCTGTTTTTGGTTCATCTTTTGATTCATGTCTACATCATCTTGATCTAGTATTACAGAGATACGAAGAAACCCACCTTGTGCTAAACTGGGAAAAATGTAACTTTATGGTACAACAAGGTATTGTGCTCGGCCATAAAATCTCTCACAAAGGGATTGAAGTGGACTGCGCAAAGGTGGCTGTGATTGAAAAATTGCCTCCACCTACCTCTGTAAAAGGAGTTAGGAGTTTCTTTAGACATGCTGGGTTTTACAGACGATTCATCAAGGACTTTTCAAAAATCTCAAAACCACTCTGTAATCTTTTGAGCAAAGATACTATATTTGATTTTAATGCTGAATGTTTGTAGGCATTTGAAACATTAAAGGAAAAGTTGATTTCTGGACCTGTAATGGTGGCACCCGATTGGAATCTACCATTTGAGTTAATGTGTGATGCTAGTGATCTACCCATTGGTGCAGTCCTTGGGCAAAGGAAAGATAAGATTTTTCACATCATTTATTATGCTAGTCGAACTTTGAATGAGGCACAACAAAATTATGCCACCACTGAAAAAAAACTTCTAGCTGCCGTATTTGCATTTGATAAATTTCATTCCTATCTTTGCATGACCAAGGTAATTCTCTATACTGATCATTCAGCTCTTAAATATCTTTTGGCTAAAAAAGATGCCAAACCAAGATTAATCCCATGGGTCCTTTTATTGCAAGAATTTGATCTTGAAATTCGGGATAAAAAAGGGGTTGAAAATGTAGTCGCTGATCACTTGTCTAGAATTGAGCAATCTCAATCTACTGAGGTAATAGAAATTAATGAAGAATTTCTCGATGAATATCTCTTTGCTGTTTCTGATCATGCACTTCCCTGGTACGCCAATTTTGCTAAGTTTATCGTTACAGGTATTCTTCATGAAAATCTTTCATTTTATCAAAGGAAAATTTTTTTGAATGATGTCAAACATTATCTTTGGGAAAAACCTTATCTATTCAAAGTTTGCGCAGATCAACTGATAAGAAGATGTATACCAGAGGAGGAAACGACCTCAATTCTACACCATTATCATGACAGAGAGGTAGGTGATCACTTTGGACCAACTAAAACAGCTTCTAAGGTACTTAACTCTGGATTTTATTGGCCAACTTTGTTTAAGGATGCATATGCATATGTTCATGCCTGTGATCGATGTCAGAGAACTGGAAACATATCAAGAAGACATGAAAGTCCCTTAAACAATATTATTGAATGTGAATTATTTGATGTTTGGGGTATTGATTTTATGGGACCATTTCCGAGTTCTTATTCCAACCTATACATTCTTGTGGCTGTCGATTATGTTTCTAAATGGGTGGAAGCTGAAGCATGCAAAACTAATGATTCTCGAGTTGTTATTCGATTTTTGAAAAGACATATTTTTAATAGATTCGGTACTCCACGAGTTATCATTAGTGACGGTGGTACCCATTTTTGTAACAAGCTTTTTACCAATCTTTTGCGCAAATATGGTGTTACCCACAAAATTTCCACTCCTTATCATCCACAAACAAATGGACAAGTTAAGGTTTCTAACCGAGAAATAAAAAGAATATTAGAGAAAACGGTTAACACCTCTCGAAAAGATTGGGCTTTGAAACTTGATGATGCATTATGGGCATATAGAACTGCTTTTAAAACACCTATTGGCATGTCCCCATATAGGTTAGTTTTTGGAAAAGCATGTCATTTACCTGTTGAATTAGAACATCGTGCTTATTGGGCTACTAAGTTTCTTAACTTTGAACTACAAGATGTTGGAAAAAACATGCTGTTACAATTGAATGCATTGGATGAGTTTCGTAGCCAAGCTTATGAAAATACAAAGCTTTACAAAGAACGAACAAAGTTATGGCACGACAAGCACCTTACGATACGAGAATTTAATGAAGGAGATTTCGTGCTATTATATAACTCCAGGTTAAGATTGTTTCCAGGTAAGTTAAGATCCAGGTGGTCAGGACCTTTTCAGGTGGTAAAGGTATTTCCCTATGGTGCTGTTGAAATCCGGGGTGTACATACTGGAAATTTTAAAGTCAACGGACAACGACTCAAAATTTACAAAGGAGGAGAATGGAGCACTGCAAAAGCCTCCGTTCCATTGCACGAGCCCCAGTCCAGAGCATAACGGAGTCTAGCTGTAGACTATAACTAAAGCGCTACTTGGGAGGCAACCCAAGCCACTTATCAGATTTGCATTTCTTTCCCTTTCTCTTTCTTATTATTATTTATTAATTCTACTTTTCCTGATTTAAGTGTTACATTGGGGACAATGTAAGATTTAAGTATAGGGGAGAAATTTAGGCAATGTATGTATCAAGTAAAAAAAAAAACAAAACAAAAAAACAAAACACACCTCACTGATTATAGGTCTATAATTACTAGAAAGAAACACAAAATTCAATTACATTAGAAAAGGTTATAACATGATTGGATTAATTTGCTTGCAACTTAAAATGGATATGGGTAACGGTCGAATTCCAAATGTTTGGATGAAAAATTGGTAGACATAAACCCGGTGAGTTTTTGAGCCTTCAGATTGAACAATCATGTCAATCTTTTTCTTTGCTGAGTGATGTTCTCTTATGAATGTGTATCTCTAGAACTTGTTGTAAACCTTTTTGAGACTACAATAATGTGTATACATAAAAATGACAAAGACATTCTTTGAATAAGCACCACGATAACCAAAAGAGAGCCAACCTAAAAATGTTTCAATTTGTACTCTTTTGAGCCTTCTTGCTTATTTTTCAAAAATCCTACCTCATTGAACTCCAAATTATCATCTATTTTTTTCCATGAACCTATGAACTTGTGGAATATGATATGTCACTTTGTAATATGGGAGATATGCAAGTGAGTATGGTATGAAAAAAAAAAAAAGTATGCAAAAGAGGATAATTGGGCTTGATTAAGGTGTGAGGCCCAAATTTCTTATCGGGGTTGATTTAGAAGCCAAAATGACTTGGAGGCCCATCAATCTTGGTGCACATGTTCTTAATTCTATTCCCTTGAATTTCATGTTTATGGGTTTATAAAAAAAAAATCGAAAAAGAAAAAAAAAAGAGAAAAAAAAAAGAAATGTTGGAAGTGGGTTTTGATGAAAAATCAAAAGATACTGCAATATCTTTAGTATGTTGAGGGATACATTGCTCTCATGATTAGTTGAGAAATTATTGTACTCAACTGGTTCCTTCATCCTCACAAAAATTATAATTGTATTTATCTTTTATATTTTCCTCAAATCTTTTTGCAATCCAAAAAGAGAAAAAAAGTCCTTTTGATTTATGTATACACATTGACTAGTAGTGAAGATTTGGTAAGCAAACAAGCCTATGGTAGAACATGTTCATAATTAGAACTTGAGCTAAACACTTACCTGAAAACACATGAGTTAAACACTTGAGAATACGATTTTCCTGTGAGAGTCTACCAATTTATTCAACAGCATTTCGAATAAAACTCGCTCCCTAATTTATTATTAAGATGCCAAGAAAATTGATTCATGATGTGTTATGTCGCTTGAAGATGTTATTGGCATTTGTTTCTTATAGTATTGTAATCTTGGACACCATTGAAATGGGCATATTTTGGGCCGTGGAGTTGGGCCGTCGTAAACCTTGAATCGAACTATCTAATTTTAAGGTTATAGGCACACTTCACGATATGATTGACACATTCGGATGGACAGGTCCTGTCAAAAGAATTTGATATTTTAATCTAGATATCCTTGGATTGTTATGAAGAGTTTAAGGGAGGAAAATACTAGCCAACGCCGTATATCAGGATGCCTATACAGATTTGATGTAGGCTTTGTGAAGATTTTATGTAGACTTGATTGCCCTTCCACTTGCTATAAATACGGGACGAAACCTCTTTCAACTTCATTAGAATTTCCAAAATCTCTCATTGCAACAAAAGAAGGAAAAATACGAGAAGAGGAAACCATGCATCCAGGAAAGTTTTTACTTGTTCTGTTGCTCGGTATACTTGTGAATGTTGCACTCCTCGGTGCGGTTACTAGTCTCTTGACCCCGTTCCTTTTCACACCTGAGGACAGAAAGCTTGTGAAAACATATGTCATGCCCCCAGTTATACTGGTCTTAGCACCTCTATGTCTGTTTATGTTCCTCGCTGGATAGGGATTCGCTTATAAAATGCTGTCTAAAAATGCTTGAAATAAAATATTTATCACTTGTTGGTTTCATATATTCGCTTTCTTTCTATTGTTCGCTTCACTTGATCAAGATTATTGATTTCTAATAACTTGAATTCGATCTTGATAATGAGCTTGTGCAATCTCGTGTTACATTTTCTCGTTTCATTTTTATGATTGAGTTGACATTATTTATTTTGCTCGAGGACGAACAAAAGCTAAGTGTGGGGGAATTGATCGAAACCATTTTTACATCACCTCATAGACAGCAATTCAACTAGATGGAGTTAAGCAGTTTGAAACTTCTCTTTTTCAAAGACTACAAATTGTTGGACTCTTCAATGAGACTCAAAAGTGGTGTATTCTTTCCTTCTGATTTTATGTTATTTAGTTATGTGCTTCAAATATTGAAATCATAAACTAAATTTTAAAAGGCTAAGGTGAAGGTTTGATAAATTTATAAAAATGTATTATTATTAAGTTGTGATTAATATAACTCATGATTAAGTGATTATTATGTGCTTAATACTTTCATTAGATTGATCACCTTTTGAATGATATGTGACATATAATTGAGACCGAAAGGAGATATTATATGAATGGTTAAGTAATAATCATCGTGAATTAAATTGATATAGAAATATATAATTTGATACATGCAATAGTAATAGATATAGATGTCACATTCCTATGTTGAAAGCTAAAAGGATTTCACCAAATATACTGCATTAGCGGTTTTCTAAATTCATATTAGAAATAATATGGGTTGTTAAACAATAATAGTGTTAATATTATTCGAGAGAAAATATTAATGGTTTCAGGAAATCCTGTTGTTACATGAGAATATAAATCACAATCATAATAATATTACATTGATATAAGTTTACAACCTAAACCATAGTCACTTTTCACTCATTTTTATTAAAACGATATTAATTAGATAATCACCAAACATTTCATTGTCTAGATGAAGTAAGAATATCAAAATTTTCAGTAATTGTTTACACAATCTCTGTGGGTTAGACAATCCGGTATTTATTTACCAATTATTACGCGACGAGTGCACTTGCTGTTTACCAGTTGAAAAACACCACGGTCAAGTGCTTCAACCCAGAAGTTTTTAGGTAAGTCTACATTAGCAAGAATTGTTCTGGATGCTTCTATGAGTGTGCTATTTTTTCTCTTTACTATACCATTTTGCTATGGTGTCCTAGGTGCAGAGAATTTGTGTCTTATATCATGATAATCACAGCATTTTTCGACCCCTGCTTGATCAAATTTAGTGTCATGATCACTTCTGATTGTGACTACCTCAGTTCCCTTTTCATTTTGCATTTGTCTCAAAAATCTAGTGAGCAAACTGTAAGTTTCACTCTTTTTGTGTAAAAATATCACCCATATATATCTTGAGTAATCATCTAATATTTCTTTTTATTTAAACTAACTACTTCTACTGGACCAAAAAGATCTATGTGGAATAGTTCGAAAACTCTAGTTATTTCTGATGAGCTTATTGGTTTAAAGCTCGCTCTAGTCTGTTTGTCATTTTTGCATGATTTACACTTCTTATCCTTCTTAAACTTGATTTGAGGAAGTCCTCTTACCAAGTTTTCTGAGGATAGCTTAGTTATAGTCTTGAAATTTAGATGTGCTATTTTTTTTTGTGCCATAGCCAATTTATATCTTCAAGATCTTAGTATAGAAACATTTAATTTGTGTTGACTGAGATAAGTTTAAGTCTACTGCATAGATGATCCTTTTTCTGCATCCTATCAGTTTGAATTTGTAAGGTCCAAGATATAACCTAGAGGGGGGTGAATAGGTTAATTCGAGTTTTAACAATTTTATGCAACGGATTTATAACTTTGTAGTATAGCATTCTATGCAGACTACTTGGGTTAAGTAGAGGTTTCCCCTTTTTGCAATGTTTTAACAGAAGGCTCAACATTTGGGTTAAGTAACAGAGTCTTTATTACTCTGCTTTCCTTGTGCAGCAGAAGTTTTACCCTTCTGTAATATTTTTACAGAGGTCTGTTTTACCTCTTCATTGCTACCTGCAGGGACATTATTTTCTTTTGAGTGTATCGCATCACTCATCCAGCTTTTGTATCCCAGTCCTAATCGATCACATGAGGATTGACCCATGATTAGCATCTATGCAAATCCAGGGTGTTTTCATTCCATGTGTCTACCAAAGCCTGCAACTTAGTGTTTCTTTTTGTGAGTGTTTTCACCACTATAGTAAGAAGCTTATCTTCTCATCTGATTCCTTTAATTCATTTTAGACCATTGTCAAGTCATTTGACTTATTGTCAATTCCTTTACAGGTCAGATTATAATTTTCTTTGAAAGTTACAATCAATTCGAGGTTGTCTTTATTTTCTCTTGAAAAGACAATAAAGTTCTCAGAGATCTCTTGAAGAGCCTCCTTTAGTTCCTCTAGAGTGGCATCAGAGTTTAAGAGATCAAATACCTTTTGTTTTTCCTCACTCCTTGTCATGAGACAGAGCTATACGTTTGAAATTATTTCCTCATCATCTGAATCTATCTCACTCCATGTCTTCGCAACATAGGCCTTGTCTTTTTCTTTTCTTCCAGAGTTCCCTTAACTGTATTCTTTTTTGTTTCTTTATACAAATGATTCCTGTACCAGTCGTCTGCATTATGTAGCAAAGTGCCCTGACTTTCAACACTTGTAGAGACCTCCTTTTCTACTTCTTTTGGCCTTATTCGAGATGTTCTTCTGAATTTGTTGCCCATTAGTTCAAGTTTCTCTGAGGTTTCTTGTTCATTTGTAGAAGAGGTGTCACTACTGTCCTCTTCTACCATAGATCTTAGAATTTTTTTTTGTGCTTTGAAGGCCAGAGTCTTCTTCATAACCTCATCGATTTGCTTCTTTTATTCCACTTCAAGATTATAGGTACGCAGCACTCTATACAACTGTGCCACATATATTTTTGTAAGATCCCTAGACTCCCTTATTGTTGTGGTCTTTGTTCCCCATATTTCACCAAGGGATCTCATAAATTTCAGGTTGACTTCTTTGTTATCAAAAGTCTTCCCTAGAGTTTAGAGATTATTGATTAGCACATGAAATCTCTCATAGAAACTGATTAGATTTTCATCATGTCTCATTGACACCCAGTTAAACTATTGCATGAGAATATCCTTCTTGTTCTCTCTGATCTCATTTGTTTTTTCGTCCTGAGTAGTAGAGCGCCCCAAGCTTCTTTTGCAGTGGTTATGTGAACAACTATCTCAAACATGTCATCATCAAGGGTTATGAAGATCTGATTTCTGGCCCTTCTATGAACTAGTACCAAGTTCCACTCCTCCTTTATCCAGAGAGACTTGGGTTTGTCCACTTCCCTTGATGAATCGAGTAGATCTAGAATCTTTGGTATGTATGGCCCATTAATGACTATATCATGGAATCTTTTATCTATTGAGTCCAGATGTACCAGCATACTCAGTTTTCAGTTATTGAACTTATTAAAAGAACAGGCTGGTGGCTCACCACTGTTAAGACACTTGGGTAGCTTTGGAGAAGCCATGTTTACTTTACAAAATAAACTATTAGTACCTTTTTTACAGGCTTATATCAAAAGAAATGACGTTTTCTTTCCAAAAACAATTAAGTCTGAAAAGTTAGGCTCTGATACCAATTGTAATTCCCAGAAATACAACCTAGAAGGAGGGGGAGGGTATGAATTGGTTGTTTTAAAACTTTTTCTATATATGATAATAGAGTGTTTAACTAATGTGCACTAGTTATTCTTACATACTACAAGATGTGTCTGCTACATACACTTATGCTTTCCAAACTTATCTCTTTACACTTTTTAAATTATTTTTAACAGTTCCAATTGTAAAGCAATGCAAAAAGGGAAAAAAAGAACATAGGATTTTATACTGGTTCAGATACTCATTATCAACTGATCAACGAGAGCTTAGTCCATACTTTCCTTGGAGACTAGCGTAATCGAGCCAAGAGATGAGTTCACTATCTTCTTGTTTTTTACGTATAAGAAAACCCCTTTACTCTGTTGTATAACTTCTTGTTCTTCATAGTAGACTAGTGAACCCCCCCCCCCCCCCCTTTTTTTCTGATTCTTCATTTCACTTCATGTAGCAGTCCCTTGTCATTAGATACAAGTAAAATATCATCTATGTATAGCATAAGGAAACAAATCTTACTCTTACTGATCTTCTGGTATATGCAATCATCCTTGATGTTCTCAACAAAGTCGAATGAAAAGACAACATCATGAAATTTCAAATACCATTGACGGGATGCTTGTTTTAATCCATATATAGATTTCTTGAGCTTGCACACCAAATGCTCCCCTTCACTAGAGGGGAATCCCTCAGGTTGTTTCATGTAAACCTTCTCTTCTAGATCTCCATTGAGAAATGTCATTTTCATATCCATTTGATGCAACTCCATATCGAAATAGGCAACCAAAGCCAAAATAATACGAAGGGAATCTTTCTTAGATATAGAAGCAAACATCTCATTGTAATTGCTTTCCTCCATTTGAGTGAATCCTTTGGCAATAAGTCTGGTTTAATACCTCTCAATGTTTTCCAATGAGTGTTTCTTGATTTTAAAGACCTAACTACAACCAATGGCTTTGACACCATTAGACAACTCTACCAAATCCCAAACTTTATTTGATGCCATAGAATTCATCTCTTCCCTCATGGCATTGTACTGCAATATGGATTCATTACAACTCATGGCTAACATGTTAGGATCATTCTCAGCTATAACATCAGTCACACTCATGGAGATACACAACATGGTCTTCAGGAATTGCTGATTTCTTTATTCTACTAGATCTTCTTAATATTGTATCAACATGTTCTTGAGGAACATCTTGAGCAAAAGGCTGCTCAACATCCTGAGCAATTTCTTGTCCAACTGGATATTCAACATCTTGAGCAACTGCATGCTGAACATCTTCAAGTAATTGTTGAGCAAGCAGATCAACTATGTTTATATGAGCTACTTGTGGAACCTTATTGATTGGTTGTTCAATAGCCAGAGGAACTAGAGGGGTGTTTTGCATAATAATCAATCTACAACTTGAAGCTGGGTTGAGCATCTATAAGATCTTTCTCAAGGTTAATGCCCCAAAATTGATCGCTCCCACTAATCAAGTCATTTTCAAGAAATTTCGCGTTTGTTCATTCCACAATCCTAGTTATATGAGATCGACAGTAGAATCTGTAACCCTTGGACTTCTCAGCATATCCAATGAAATACCCACTTATAGTCCTTGGATCCAACTTCTTTTCCAGTGGATTATAAATTCTCACTTCATATGGGCATCCCCAAACACGTACATGTCGCAAACTCAGTTTTCAATTTTTAATTAACTCAAATGGTGTTTTGGCAATGCCCTTGGTTGGAACTCGATTTAATATGTACATAGCCATCTTAAGTGCTTCAATCAACAAGAACTTAGAAAGTTTAGAACTAATAAGCATACTTCGCACCATGTCTAATAGGATCCTATTTCTTGTCTATACTATATCATTTCGATCTGGAGACCCCAACATGGTGTATTGGGCAAAGATCTCATGCTTTTGAAGAAACTTTGCAAATGGATCAGGTGCTTGTCCATCTTTAGTATATTTATCATAATACTCTCCACCTCGATCTAATCTAACGATCTTAATTTGCTTTTCTCATTGTTTCTCTGCTTCACTTTTGAATACTTTAATGACATCCAATGCCTCATTTTTATTATCAAGCAAGTAAAGATACATGTAACGTGAGTGATCATCAATAAATGAGATGAAGTACTTTTGACTATAGCGAGTTCATATCAAGACTACAAATATCTGTATGTATGATTTCTAATATGTACGTTCTCCTCTTGACACCTTTCGTAGACTTGTTGCTTTGCTTTTCCTTTATGCAATCCACACAAGTATCATATTCAGTAAAATTCAAATACTAAGTACTCCATCATTTACTAATCTCTTAATTCGATCAATGGAGATATGTCTTAATCTCTGATGTCATAACATAGAGGAATCTTTATTCATAACATTTCATTTTAAACCAACGTTATCGTGAACATGCATTGCATTATAAACATTATTGTCTTATAAATGTAAACAATAAAGACCATTAGACAAAATACCACTTCCAATAACATCAGATTTTAAAAAAATCTGAATGTCGAATCTTAAAAATTAAAGGAATAACCCATAGGTATAAGCCTTGAAATTGAAATCAAGTTACTAGAGAAAGTTGGAACGTAAAAGGTCTTTTCCAAATACAAAACATAACCATTACTCAGGACTAATCTGTAGGTCCCAATAGTTTTAACTTGCGAAGGCATCTTGTTTTCTGAAAAGATGCTTTATTCATTTCCCACTAATTTCTTGTGGCTTTAAAAGCCCTGCAAGGAACTTAAAATATGAATCGTAGTACCAGAGTCAATCCACCAAGTGTTGTGATCAACATCAGACATATTAGATTCATAAGAAATACATGAGATTAGACTACCTTTCATTTCTATTCAGACCTTATACTTAACACAATCCTTCTTCAGGTGCCCTTCTTTTCTGCAAAAAGAAGCACTTGGATTGTTTCTTTGTAACGCCACGATAATTATACAGCTTACTTGTCACGTGATGTCACTGTCGCTATAGACAAGAGTCCATAGCACACAAATTTATGATAGGGTTTACATGAAAAAGCATAGGAAAAAGTGATACTAAATATATTTATACGATACAAACCTCAAATCATGAATACAAAGTGTGGTAATCAAATGCAACAAATCCCAAAACGTCAATTATTATACAAATCCTAATATCCCAAATTCAGGTAGCAGAAAAGTATCACACATAGGGCAGCAAACGAATACTCCGAGGCCTCTCCATCTTCGCCAGAACCTGACAAAAAAGAAAGAAAAAGAAAGAAAGAAGAAGCCCGTGAGCAACAGAAATGCTCAGTAGACCTCAGGTACTGCTAAAGATGAGACATCATGTGCTAGGATCCGAGGACGTTCATAGTTGTCCCCTTGACAGTATATTTAAACCCCATTAATATTATTATCATAAATTCAACTTTTGGTCTTTTACGTCCAAGCGTTAGATTTACCCATTCACATATTTATTTCTCATTATTTATATTTTCGAAATCAATCTATCCCATCATCCCACGTGAATCATTAGGCAAAATAACTTCCCACGTGAACAGGTGGAGATTCCTTCCACTTCCAATCTCCTATCACATCAAATATATCGTCGATTGACTCCCAGTAAGCAATTGTCCAGCACCCGAGTTGACAAGGATGGCTAAACCCTGCCGCAACCTAGGGTCCGTGTAAACAATTGTCCAGCAACACCTATTGGCATCCTTGCAACGACTTTCCAACATCCGAATTGTCAGGGTTAGCCCTAACACCCTGTTGTAATCTTGGGTCCTTGCAAGCAAGTGCTAAGTGCCTTGATGATCATGCCATGCGCATGCAAGGAAGAAAGATACTACTCTTTCCCCTCCATAATTAGTACCTCGAAGTTCTCCACTAATTTAGTATCAATTGGAATTTCACGCTCAAAAAGAGCTCGACTCCATCATACAAAATTTATTCATATTTCGATTGGCTCTCGTTTCTCATTTATAGTTCAAATATTTATTAATTTCCTTGTGAAAGGATTTATAATATTAGTTTCTACCACATACAATCAAAATACTACGACCATTTTATTTATATTATATATATATATATATTCTATTTGAATCGATTTATCGATTAATGTACACAATCACAACTTGTTAGTCCGGCAATTGCGACGCCCCTTACGTAACTATCAAATTCCACGTGATAATTCCATGCCTACACCAAACCAGTCACTCTGGCCAACCCGGCCTCATCAACCAATCAATTCATCCACCAAATAAAATTATCTTCATCAACAGATTGGTTTCTTCAATATAATGCAGTACCCTTTTATCAGTGGCATGCACGTACTATCAACTTTAGAACTATTCTTTCATGAGATTTATAGATCATCCATTCACTCTCTTTACAGAAGAACACCTTAAACACTCCTCACAGCCAGCAACAGTAACGACCACCGGCAACCCACCATCAAAAAGCTGAGGCTGGCATGCCTGTCTATTACTACAAGGATATACATATAGAAACCAGGAAAAAGGAAGACCAGGGCCTGACAAGCAATCACACCGCAATCACACCAAACCACATCTTGCATACAAGATACAACCTGATCGCAAATCCTCAGCCAAACCAAAGGAGTTCACCAAGAAATCAACCAAAACCAAACGACGGGAAAATCGGAGAGGAGGTTGGGTTACCTTAGCTCTTGAGAAAGGAGAAGCAAGACAACGCCTCACTATCGACCACTGTCCTTTCTGTTGGAAACTCCCTGATTGCCTGAGCGGTTCCAGACACTGCTGCCTTTCGTTTGAAAGAGCTGCGAGTGGCTGGAGAGGCGTGTTTGTGTGGTGTTTTCGTTGGTGGTTCGTACAACCAAGGAAACCGAGGCCAGGGTCTGCGAGGGGTGGTTGCTGGTAACTGTTCCGGCTGTTGTGGAGGTCGACGACGAGCTCTGGGGAAGAAAACAATGGCGGTTTCAGGGTGGCGGGGTGGCTGTTGGGTTTGGAGTTGGAGAAGGTGAAGAGCTCAGGAGAAGCTCACAAGGAACTTCCAAGGGTGGCTGATGGAGATGTCAAGGGATGTTAAGGCCACACAATGGGTCTCACTATACACAGAAATACTATCTAAATTAGCTTCCTCAATACGTTCGTTACATTATAATTTATCCGAATTTCGTAATGTTGATAAATTGATAATTAATTTGTGTCATTTTTTAAATCTCCTAAAAATATCAATATTATATCCATTTAATAATCCAATTTTTCAGGATTAAAATTGTTAACCCTAACGTATAACATTTTTAACGTTGCAACGTTCTTCATTAGTAACATTTATTCGTCTGTTCATTATGTACGTATTATATTGTACGTATATTTTATGTCCAATATATATTTTAAAAATTTTAAAAATTTCAGATATTACATTCTTAATGTCAGATTGGACAGATAGTTTACTTTTCTCTTTCTTCTCTCCTTACTCCTTAGCTTTTCCTGAACATTTTTCCTAAACTCCATAAGCGACATTTGTTCTTTTTGAACACACATGGTCATGAATGCATTAATTAATCAATTACTCTTATGTGTGTTGTAAGAAATCTTGAAAGATACATATTATTCAAAAAGAGTATTCAAAATGTAACACACAAAAAAAGTGTTAGGAATCTCAACCTTCAATTTTTTCAACTGAGCCACAATATCGCTCATCTTCATGATGTGCTCACGCACATATTTCACACTAGTAAGCTTTAGGGACATAATTTCTTAATCAAGATCATGGTATGAGATTTTTCTGAAGGCTCAAACTGCGAATCAATCGTCTTGAGTAAGTTTTTCACTTTATTATGTTGCTCGACATAATCAGGAATGTTATAAGATAATTTGATATTTATGAACGTGACACATAGGCAGTTGGACCGTTCTCACTGATCGTAAAGAATCACTTGAGTTGGAGTGTTATTTTCTATAACCGTGGGTGGTTCGTCTTTATAGATGACATAATCCATATGTATGCACCCCAATTATAGAAGGATCATATCCTTATAAACTTTATAATTATTCTAAACTTTATAACTATTATCTTTAATTCAAAAATATCCATTTTAAAATAAGAGAAATTCGCAGGCTGTGAAGCTGCATAACAAATATCCACATATTTACTAATTTGAGGCAAATAAACATAAATCATGCAAACAATATGAATCGCATAATATATAAATTTCATGTGGGCTAAATTTCTAATTTAAATAGATTCATAATATTGAATGATGAAACTAATATATTATATTTTTTTCTTAACATCTGTGGGAAAATTAAGAAAATAATCTGTTATAACATACTAACTAATTACACCAATACAAAAAAAGCCCTATAAGATAATATTCATTATATTAATATAATTAATCATAAATAATATCTTTAACCGAATATGATCTTGAAAAACTTCATATATTTATTTTAATAAATATGAGATGTGACTAATATCTAATTAATTAAAATAAATATAGATCACAAAACATTTTTCATAATAACCCAATTACTATAGCCAAAAATCTATATGGCTAAGCATATTAATTGAAATGAAACAAATTGATTTATCAAGATTTTGCAAACTTGTAAGTCTCGGATACAATGCTCATAGCCCATAAGTATTAACAAATATAGGTCTATATAGTCATTAAGGGATTTTAGCCCAACCAAGTAAGTATGAGTAGCCCATTGCCGAAAGCCCATCAAACATATCACCTTCATGATCTTACCTGACCCATTTTTTACATTATCAAGACATCACATCTTCATCAGAAGAAAACGCAAGGTGGCGGCGCAAAAATGCATACACAGCCATGGCACGAACCAAAGTGAGGGAAATCCCTCAGGGCAGCCTCGGCGGGTCGGTCCAGAGAGGTACCAAGCACTGGAACCCATGTCGACTCGGGAGCGAACTGTAGTCGGCTTTCCAACTATGCGCAACTCGCGGCGATATCATCTTCGTGCCATAGTGCTCGTCACTGCCTTCCAACAGACCACACGTTATCTTAACGTCGCGACGATTCAAGATCGATGCAACTCGTCGTCGGTTGTCCTTCGTCGGAAGCTCGCGGTACCAGTACCACTGATATGAATATTGCCCACCAAACTTCATTCCTATGCTATTCTAATGTTGAATTTAATTTTGTTGGGTGGTGAAATTTGTTAGATAAAAAGTTATCAAGATATTCATGTCGGAATCTCATATATGATTCTTATTATTAAATAAATTGATAATCAAAGGAAATAAAATTCACCAAATCATGAAATTGTGATCGGTAGATCTGAATGTATTGAACAACATAGTATAGTATGAAAGATATTCTAATATCAATCAGATCTAATAAAATTGAAAGGCGAAAACGTTAGATTGTATCTCTGATCATGATGGTACAAGTACTGAATCTGGGTTGTATATTACGAGCAGAAATCTCAATTAATGAGAACTATTATTAAATTAAAGAAATCCATCTATACGCTCAAGCAAACTTTCCCGTCAGTGGTATCACAAGTTTCATAATGTCATTACATCCTTTGGTTTTGAACCAAATATACCTAATGAATGTATATACCACAAGTTCAGTGGGAGTAAACATATTTTTTTGGTTTTATATGTCGATGATAGCAATGAATGTAACGTCTTTTTTGTATTAGAAATTCAGATACATCGAGACTGCCTTAAAGACGTTCTCGGATTCTCACAAAAGTGCTATATCGATAAGATTTTTAAGAGATATGACATATAGAATTGTAAATCAGATGGCACCCCCTGTTGCTAAGAAGTTTGCTCTTATTTAAATGGTTTGTTTTTTCGAAGAAGAGTACTTGATTTATCGTAATTTATGAAAAGATATTCTATTAAGGAGTGAAGATATGACAATTACTTAATATTATTCATATAAAATTTAAATCATTAAATTAATATTAATAATAATATTAACATGCGGGCAATGCTATGTTTGCACAAATGCGAGGAACTCAGACTTAGGCATGGTACGTATGATCTATAATTATACGAGCATCTATGTCTTGCCGTGCATGGAATATGCCAATTAAGATAGCTTGTATATGCTTAGTTTTCCATTCTTAATTGATAGAGGCCGGCAGATTGCCTTTACATTGGATCAGATCATGTAATATGTGTACTTGCTTTTATAAACATGGTGCCGGCCATACCTGTATGTACTTCCTGTGTCCTTCATGGATATCAATAATTCGTGTTGGCAAGAACATGCTAAATTACAAAAGCCCATAAAATTTTATTGGGAATTGCGGGAAGCAATCCCGAAGAATATTTTTGAATTTTTTTTTTATGAAAATTAAGAGAAACCGATAATAGACTTGAGATGAAAATGTATGATTTTTCAAGAAAAAACGGTTGCCTTGTTGGAAAAGGGGTTTCGCACCCAAGCGCCATTAAACCCACACCCGGATGTTTTGATGAATTTCCTAGTTCATCGTTACCTGGCATAGGAGATTGGGCCTGAGCAAAATATAACTGCGCCCGGACGTTTTGACAAAAAACTTGGTTACCCTTTTTCCTCAACACACAATTTTCTTTAAGGTACAAAGCACTCGGTATTTAGTATTAAGTTTGTCCAAAACGAATATACGAGCGTTTGGTGCTCTAGGAACACCATTTGCCAAAGCCAAAACCAAAGCCCGGCCCAACCTAAAATGTGCGCATGTGTGTGTTTGCAAAGTCCACATGTCTTAACAATTAATTCAAGAAAAATATAATGAAGAAGTCTTTATATATGCTCTCTTTACTTCCCGCATCATCAATGTGGGTAAAGATTTGCAAACAATTTTTGCTCCTTTCACTTCACCTACACAAGTTTCTACACAAACTTGCTTTCATCACAATTCTTTGTCACATTATATGTAATGTTTTGAATGCTCCAATAACACCATTGAAGGGAGCAATATCAACAATTTATGCATGTTTTTCTTGGTTAAATACCTTTATTTTTGTCCTTTTTAGTGTCATTTTATTTATTCTAGCTTCTTTTATTTTTTTTATCATCGATACAGTTGTTTGTCATGTTTTCTTTGAGGAAAAGCTGATTTGGAGCTTAAATTGCTGTATTTGATCGAAAGGGAGGTAGGATTGGATTTGCAAGCGAATAAAAGATGGAGTTGCACCTGTTTATGTCATATTTGATTGTTTTATAGTGTTAATATCATATACGGAGAGAATGACGTTGAAATCATAAAGACTGAAAATGCCACTTTCATGTCCTGATCAGAGCGTGAATATATTCACGAGCGTGAATCTGCCTCGATGGATTTGTTATTTCCTGCCCTTATTTTGTTAGGTTTGAATGCTTTTAAAATCCCCTATATAAACTCCTTTCTAGAGTCGTGCAACAGAAGTAAAACCTTTTTTTAATAGTTTTTCTCTCATTTTTAGGTCTAGATCTAGATCTCGTTTATGATTCTTGCATATTCGATTATTGTTGCTGTAATTTCATAGTATTATTCTCTATTTTCTGATTAGATTGTGATCAATTTGATTATAAGCGAAGACGACGGATTGGAACGTCGGATTTGTTGTTTGATTATAACAAATATGGTTTTTCTTGTTCCTCTCCTTAATCTTTATTGCTTAATTTCCGATATGGTTGAGTGGATTGTGTAGCAGGAATCACGGGAGTGGATTTATGGCTATGGAATGATGAGGCAAACTTGATTTTATTGGAGTGATTAAAGGAAATGTGTATTGTGAATGTTTCTTTTATGAGTTTATGAGTTTATGTGTTTCATGATTCTATCATAGAGTATCAAACTTGGGTTGATTATTTCTCGCTAATGCAATAATTGAACTCGTTTGATAATGTTAGTAGCAACCTTGGTTTGGATGAATTGTTAATCTCTATTAAAGTTTTTACTCAAACTAAAGAGATATAAATACCTTAAGGAGAGTTAGAGCCTAATTCAAGAAATAGATTCTTAGGATTAATTTACATTCTTCTGAATTGCCTTGGATATTTTATTCTTGACAATGTCACAATATTCCTATTGGAAAACATTAGATTATAAAAAAGAAATTGCATGTCTAAAATTTTCTACAACTCTATCCTCATAGAATTATTCACAATGTTATGTAGAATTGTCCATGATTTATTTACACATGATCTGAATGACCATATGTGATCCTTTCTAATTGTTAACTTTCATTTCTAAGTTTTTATTATCTCCCTAAATTTAATCTCAATATTTTTAGTTATAATATCTTTTGAGCATCCCCTATCTATATTATAAGATTTGATTCAATTGTTGAATTTAGGTTGAGAATTAAGGAGTCCTTGTGAGAACAATCCTTTCTTACCACTACTATTTTTCAAGGGGGAATAATTTGACTTGCTAACGACACATGCTTCATAGGAGCCAATTATTTAATGTATAAGAACATCTTTCGTTTTTTATGGATAATATCTATTACACGTCATGACATCAACTCTTACGTCACAACATAAAAATCAGAAAATAATCTTCTTTGAGAGTCTTGTGATGTGATGACATGAAACTTGAAGTGAAGACGTCAGAGACGAATCCTTAGTCTTTTTCACCAGCGACAGATGCATTATCCTCCCCGCCAAGAGCAGATTCACCCTTGAATCTATAACGTTAGAGTCCTCATCCAGAAGTTCTTCAACCTCAGAGACATACGGTGATAAATCAACAACTTGAATGTGGTGAAAACATTGTATTCCCCGACTTTGAGAGCCTTGTGACGTGATGGCATGAAACTTGAAATGAGAACCGTTAGTCTTTTTTGTCAGTGGCGGATGCATTATCCTCCCCTCGCAAGAGAAGATTCACCCTCGACGATAAAATGCTAGAGTCCTCCTCCAACAATTCTTCATCCTTAGAGACATACGGTGACAAAACAACGACTCTGAATGTGGTGAAAACTTTATATTCCCCCAACAAGTCAATCCTATAAGCATTATTTTTGATATGTTGAAGGACTTCTGAGCACGCTATCCGCACGAGGCTGTAACTTGTCATACCATCCAGTTGGAAAGCAATCCTCGCTCAGCAGCACACAAACCAAGTCACCCTCCTCTAAAACTATCTGTTTGCGACGCATGTCAATCCTCTCCTTATTCTTCATGTTCTGTCTCATAATTTGATCCTGAACCTGAGAATGTAACTTCTCAATCTACTTGACATGCTCCTCAATATCCCCACTAAACAAAATATTCATGAGAATAGGAGATAAACCCAACGGAGTCAATGATGACCTATCATAACCCACCTCAAAAGGATTCATTCTGTACACTGGTTTGTTAAAGATGTTGGCTCCAGAATAAAGTCAATACAATACTATATATCCCTAATGGGAGGTAATCTTGACGGTAGCACCTTTGGAACAACATCAACAGACACTTCCAGTAGCGGCAGAACCTCAGACGGAATAACTAAAACTTCTTTTGTTTTTTTTTTTTTTTTTGCTCTAACACCACACAAACAAAGGGAAAGGCTGCATCAATCGGTTCCTCTATGAACTGAGTTCTTGACAAGAGGTTATCCTTCTCCTTCACTTCCTTGAGAAAATATGAAGAGCCAAGTGTGATCGTCTTCCCATCCTTCATAAAGATGTAGGTATTGTAACACCCATCATGCTTCGTGCAATGATCATATTGCCAAGGCCTACCCAAAAGGATATAACAAGCATCTATAGAAACAACATCACACCAAACCTCGTACGTATACTTAATTTTTTCCTATGAAAACTAAACCAAACACCTCTTCGTTACCTTCACGTCGTTTCCCTTTTTCAGCCATGGCAATCTGTATAGTTTCAGATAATCTTCTGACTTGAGCCATAATTTTTCACCATAATAGAGAAAACAACGTTCTCAAAGCTCC
>LIEC01012201.1:0-33564 GCA_001925005.1 Drosera capensis | reverse complement strand
CAAACCCCCCCCCCCCCCCCCCCCCAAAAAAAAAAATCCAAAGACTAAAAGTCCCGAGATAGCTTGTTGTGAGTCTAGACGGTGATGAAAATCTCTTTTTTTAGTTTTATTTTCAAACTAAGAAAGGTTAGTCGGATAATAGAGTTGTTCTAAGCTAACTGCAGTAATGCGGAATCTTATTGCAGTAACGTTAGTTCCTTTTACCTTATTGTTCATTAAAGTTGATTTGTAATAGGGTTAAATGTAATGAAAGCAGTAGACTAAAGACACAAAGTTTTTTATACTAGTTAAAATATATAGCTAAAATACGGCTACATCTTGTACTCCAGTCTTCCCTTGATTATCATTGTGATAAATCAAGAGGATAACACTTTGTGTGATTCTTTTAGGCTCACAATCAACCTGTCAGTTTAAAATGAGTAAATACCAATATAAACCGATTACAAGATTTTTTCTTCTCCTAAACAGGATTTACAACAGCCTCTTGGAATCGTTTGTCTAACACTAACGCTATTGAACTCTTTCTTCAATAAGTAGTTCAGATCTTCAGCTATCAACTTATATCTCAGCTCACTTGAAGACTTATTTCACTTCCCTTTTCAGAACAAAGGAGATTTTGGCAATTCAAATGATCCCGAAATCTTGGGCATTGCCTCTGTAATTATAGATAACCCCAAATTTTTAGTCATTGTTGAACTCGTCCTTTCTTGAAAGCGTCACTTTCATGCCATCCTGGCATCATATTCACCGACTTGAAATCTCTGGTGTTGATGCAAAGAAATACGCTGACACAGCACAAAAGGCAACCTCTTACTTTATCTGAACCCTTCTATAGAACCCAGCTTTGCTGCTCTCAAGTCTTGCTGCAGTAACCTCACAGCAGCAATTAAGGATCAATTTTCCTATCATCTGAACCTTTTTTTTTTTTTTATCTCAGCCTTTATTGTCCTCAGCCTTGCGACAATAACCTTCATCCTGGATCAACCAATCCTTGTTGTAGAAACCCAAATATTCAACCCTTATTGTTGACCTCAATGTTGTCAGCCTAATTGTATTCCTCTGAACAAACCTTACTGTGCTTTTCTTTGAACGAATCCTACTGTATTCCTAAACCAGACTTATTGCGCACCCATTGTAGGCTCACGTTGCTGGTAGACCAGCCTCAGTCTTGGTATATCCTAGGACATTGTAAGACTAGAGTTTGCCTATTACTCAATTTTTATACATCATGGGTTTGACTCAACAATCTTCCCCTAAATTGATGATAGCAAACACTATCTAAAAAAGAAAAAGAAGAAGAAGATAAAATCAACTCTTTTATTTTGTATTCATAAAAGAATACATTTCTTTGAAAAAAAAGAGGAAAAATATATATTGGTTTGGAGATAGTCATATTAGCTCAGCCTAGTACTCTACTTCTTCTGTTTAGTTGGAGCAATAGGGTCAACATTGTATCTCACCCTTACTAGTTGTTGGACTCTGTCCTTGTTTGTTGTCCCGCTTAGCACTTGTGAAGGATTTGTCTACAACAGGCTCTCCCCCTTATTTGATGGAGTATTGCTTGAACCTTGCTATAAATGGTGATGTCATTCGCAGATCAATCTTATATTCCTTCCTGCATCCCCCTGTGAGCCTTAAAACTCTGAAGTCATAAACATGTTACTTTTATAGCATTCTCGATCTACTCCTTTAAGAATCTTGACTCGTTGTTCAATTCTCCAGCATGCACCTTTCTGTGATCGCCCTAGACAGTAGAGTTTATGCCAAGTTTCCCTGATTGATCCTTGTTGCTATCAAATTCCGCATCGTGAGGCTTATGCATCTATAAGATCCATTCTCGTCAACAACTCCAGCAATATAAGGCTTGTTACATCCCACAGGATCCCCATATTTAGCACTTGAACTTGATCTATTCAAATGATTCCATTCGACACATAATAACTTATGGGATAGTCTAAAGGTGAAAGGAAGTAAAGAGTATTGTCTGTAGAGCATATCTCCTTTGCCCCCAAATAATTGGTAGATCATTGATCCAATTGAGAGTCTTCCTTGGATTTTTCATGTTTCTGATCTCCTTCATTATCATCATACTATTTCATCATTCGACATAGAAGTCCTGTGCATTCCAAGAGGAGATCCCTTCCTATGAAGAAGAAAGGATTGACGATTTGTATGAGATCATCACCAGCAGGGTTAGGTGATTGGAAACCTGGAATGGACTCGATCTGAAACTTGGTTCTAGATAAGTAGATGACATAATGAAAGTGTGGGGAGTCTGAAGAATTTTAGGGTAAAGAATGTGTTTACAGAAGGACAGTTGTGAAGATTGATTACCCTCCTGAGTTCTTATTTATAAAAAATTAATATAACTGGTATTGGAAGATGAAACGGTTGGATGTGAGGTATGACCATAAATTTGACGTTATTAGGAAATAACAGAATTATAATATGACCTCAATACATTGGTTTCATATATCTTACTACAGAGCATACTACAGCAAGGTAGTTGTCCAAGCATTACTGCAGTAAGGTTTGAACCTTTCTACAATAGCCTAAAGCCTTTGTTCACAAAAATATACAATCTCAGGGATGATTACTTTAGGCATTTAGGTTTAGCATATCTAATTCTCCCTCAAAATAAACAAATTTGGACTTATCTAAGGGTTTTATGAATATGTCAGCAACTTGGTTATCAGTAGGAATAAATTCCAGTTTCACATTACCCTTCTACATATGATATCTTATATCTATGTGTTTTGTCCTAGAATGAAACATAGGATTTTAAATATTGCAATTGCAGAAGTGTTGTCACAATAAATAGGAGTTTTAGAGATTCTTAACCCATAATCAAGAAGTTATGACTTCATCCATAGGATCTGTGATTCTACTTCTGCACTAGAGATTGAAACAATTGACTATTTTTTACTCAATCATGACACCAATCTTGAACCAAGCTAATTTGACATGATCCATTTGTACTTTTCCTGACTATTCGGCAACCTGTAAAGTTAGCATTTGAAAAAACCCATTAGTTCTAACCTAGATTCCTTATGATACCACAACCTTAAGTTAAGAGTTTCCTTAAGATATCTTAGGATTCTTTTTATTATAATAAAGAGTGATTCTTTAGGACTAGATTGGTACCTAGCATATAAACACACAGACTATAGGATATCAGGCCTATTGATAGTAAGGTATAATAAAGATCCTATGATGCCCATGTATAACTTTCGATCAACTGATGTTCCAGACTCATCCTTGTCTATTCTGATTGTCGATCTCACTACTGTCTTCATTGTTGAGGCACTCTCCATACCAAACTTTTTGATAATATTCTTAAGGTACTTAGATTGATTTATGAAAGTATCTTTATTACAATTCTGCACTTGAAGACCCAGGAAGCACTTGGGCTCACCCATGAGGCTCATCTGAAACTTATATGTCATGAGCTTGGAAAATATATCACATAATTTTTCATTAGTATTTCCAAAAATGATATCATCAACATATATTTGAACCAATAAAATATGATCCTTGGGATGTTTGATGAAAATGGTTATATCTACTTTTCCTTTTTTTAAAGTCCTGATCAATGAGGAAACTTGACAAGGTTTTATACCAAGCTCTTGGATCTTATTTCATTCCATAGAGGGCCTTGTCAAGCCTGTAGACATATTTTGGATACTTGTAGTCCTCAAAGCCTGGTGGTTGTTTTACATATAACTCTTCATGCAATTTTCCATTTAGGAATGCACTTTTGACATCCATTTGATATACCCTAAAGTCCATATGTACAACATATGCTAAGAATCTTCTTATGGCTTCAAGTCTAGCCACAGGAGCAAAGGTTTCATCGAAATCGATACATTTCTCCTGTGAGTATCCCTTAACAACAAGTCTAGCCTTGTCCCTAATTATAGTCTCATTTTTTATCAGTTTTGTTTCTAAAGACCCATTTACATCCTACAACAAGATAATTCTAAGGT
Organism: Drosera capensis; assembly: GCA_001925005.1. Lineage (NCBI taxonomy): Eukaryota > Viridiplantae > Streptophyta > Magnoliopsida > Caryophyllales > Droseraceae > Drosera > Drosera capensis. The sequence goes on along the minus strand of LIEC01012201.1, from coordinate 29,578 downwards.
TTAGGAACTAGATGTCATACCTTATTTTTCTTAAACTCGTTGAGTTCTTCTTGCTTGGCATTGATCTAGTCACTATCTTTAAGGGCTTCTTCAATTTTCTTAGGCTTTACCTCTAAGATGAAGCATGCAGAAAGGTATTCCTCAACAGTAGCCCTTCCAGTTCTAACTAGATCAGTTGTATTACTTATGATGTTCTCAAGTGGATGATCTTCTGTCCATTGTCTTCTTTTTCTTTCATCATCGATAACTTGTTGTTGAGACTCTATAGCCTATTGAGGCTCTATTGTAGGCAACTATGCTACAGCCTGTTGTGCCTCTAATGTAAGAGACTCTTCTACGGTTTTCTTTGTTATGTGATGCTCTTCTGCAATTTGTGTAGTATTCACATCAATATACACTATTGCATTATCCTCATTCTTTTCCTGTATGTCTGTAGGGTCAAACTTATCAAAGAAAACATGAGTAGTTTCTTCAGTTGTGTTAATTTTTAGAAAACATGAGTAGTTTCCTGTATGTCTGTAGGGTCAGACTTATACACTCTAAAAGTCTTACTGACAGAAGAGTATCCTAGAAAGATCTCATGTCTACCTTTGATCCAAATTTTTCAATATAGATTTTCTCATTAATTTGAATGTAGCATCTACATCTAATGACATGAAAATAACTTATGGAAGGGGTCTTTTCCTTATAAAACTCATATAGAGTCTTGTTGTATAATTTGTATACAAGATATCTATTTAGAACATAACATGTTATATTTAATGTCTCATCCCAATAACATTTAGATAACTTGGAGTCATACAACATTGTCCTAACAGCCTCTATTAAGGACTTATTCTTTCTTTCTGCAATCCCATTTTGTTGTGGTGTTCTAGGTGCATAAAAAATGTGTCTAATTCCATTGTCATTGCAATACTGTTCAAATCCATATTAATTAAACTTAGTTCCATGATCAGTTCATATTGTAACAACTTTAAGACCCTTTTTGGTTGAAATTTATCTTTGAGATATCTTGTTAATACATCACATGTGTCGTTTTTCTTGTGTAGAAAGAATACCCATATGTACATAGAGTAATCATCTATAATGACTAATGTGTATTTCTTTCTGCTCAGGCTATCAACCTCTACTGGACCGAAAAAATCCATGTGTAGTAACTCTAACACCCTTATTGTTTAATCAATATTGATGTTTTTAAAACTTGCCTTTATTTTCTCGTCATGTTGGCAACAGGCACATAGCTTGTCCTTACAAAACTTAGCTTTTAGCAGACCTCTAAGTAGGTCCTGAGAGGTAAGATTTGAAAGGTTCTTAAAGTTTAAATGTGTCAATCTTCTTTGCCAGAGCCATGACGTATTTTCTATTTTATTTATATAGAAGCAAGTGGTACAAATGGCTGAAGAGTTCATGAAATCTATAATGTAAACATTGCCATGTCTTCTCCCAACCAGCTTAACCTCATTCTTTTTGAGGTCCTTTACTTTACATAGGCCTTTGATTAAGTTCACATCATAACCCATATCACAAAATTGACTTATGGACAATAAATTATGATCAAGTCCTTCAACATAGGCCACCTGCTTAAAGACTAGTGGATCTATACTAAGGGTTCTATAGCCTTTAGACTAACTTGTCTTACTATCACCAAAGGTTACTTGGGGACCATCTTCTTCTATGAAGTCTGACAGTAAGGTATTACATCCGATCATATGCCTTAAGTACCCACTATCCAAATATTGTATTAGAGTATAATGCTCTAATAAGATATTTCAGTTAGATCATCGGTATCCAAGATTTGATTCTAACTAGTTTCTTAGGTACCACACCGAAGTTGATTTCTTGGGTGGGGTAGTACAATAATAGTTCTTATGACCTTCCTTACCACATTTATAACACATAGTCTTTGATCTTATGTGTTGTGCCATATGAACTCTTCTACTTAGAGTAATGCAAAGTACTACTTTCCCACAATAAAGTAAGGTAAGGAATCAATGTTGGCAATAAGTTAGAGTATGGTAAAGGTTGATTCCATACTCATATGAAAGGATAGTATGCACAAGTCGAAGAGGGGGTTTTGAGAAAAGTTGAGATTCCTTTTTTCTACTTGGTCTCTTCTACTTAGTGTCTTTAGTGCTCTTCTGCTTTACTTGGGAAGTAGAGTTGAAACTCATCTGTTATCCCTTTATTGAAGTGTGCTGTGAATAACTTGCAGAAGGAGACTTCTTTGTCTTCTTGGTTTTAGATGGAATACGATTATCCATCACCTTATCAGAAAGAGGTTGGATATCTTGAGACCCTTTTGTAGTCTCAACCTTAATGCTAGAGGATGGTTTGATGGATTGAGCCTTCGTAGAACTCTCACCCTTGCTGCAAGAGCCCAAACCAGCTCTAGAGTTTTTGGCATGAACAAAATGGATTTTCTTGAAATCCTTTGTCCTTCCATTCCACTTGTCAACCTAAATCTTGAGATCCCTATTCTTGTTTCTTAGGTGGATCATCTTAGCTTTAATGACTTCAGGAAGTTCAAAGATAGACTTAAGTTCCTCTTGGACTCTTTGAGAATGGAGTTCGAGCTTGTCAACTTTAGTCGACTTTTCATTTGCTACTACAAGCTCATCTCTCAATCTGTTTCTCTCCTCCATGAGAACCTTGAAGTTTTGATTCAAATTGTATGTTTTCTTAGTGAGTCTGAGAATGATTTTCTTTATCTCTTCTTTAGAGATGGTATCAAAGTCAAGATCATATACCTCATCACTGTTTCAAGCCATGAGGTACATGAGTGACTTTTGAGCTTGGGAGGGGGCTTCTGAGTCTATGTCACTCCATGTTTTTGTAGTCAGAGCCTTTCCTTTTCTGGAGGACCTTGTTTGAGGTTATTGCTCTAATTTTTTCTTTGCAGTAGGGTTGTTGGTAGGCTTTTTGCACTGAGCAGCAAAGTGTCCTACCTTACCGTAGTTGTAGCATGTGAGCTCAGACTCCCTCAGTGCAGGAGAGTCTTTGTTAGACCTTTCCATCTTTTGGAATTTTTTTCTAAATCGTTTGCTCAATTTGGCTAACTCCTCACTTGAGGCCTCTGACTGTGAGTCAGAGGGCTCTTCTGCATCAACCCTTTTTTTTAAACTTTTGATTTGAAGTTTGAAGGAGATATGCTTTTTGTTTTGGTTCATCATCTGATTCTTTCTCTACTTGATCTCTAAACTGTAAGTCACTAAGATAACATTAAGACTAAAGAGGCTGCTTTGGTCCATTTTTCTGGACTTCCTTATTGCAATAACCTTGGTGTCCCACTCAGGAGTGAGACGCCTCAGGAACTTTAGGTTAACCTTTTGAGGAGAAATATTCTCCCCAAGGTCTCTCAGAGTGTTGAGAAGAATATTGAATCTGTCAAAAAACTCTGTCAACGTCTGATTTTCATTCATCTTTATAAGCTCGTATTGTTGAATGTGAAGATTCGGCTTGTTTTCATGGATTTCATCCATGCCATTGTTTCTCAGTATCAAGGCATCCCATGTCTCCTTTGCAGATTTGTAATGTATTACTAGTTCAAACATATCACTACCTAGGGATTACACAATAATCCCTAAGACATGTCTGTCAACCTGAATGCGTTCTCTGTTCTCCTCAAAGAAATCCTTTTTCTTTTTGGGGACAAGTTTTTCTTTATCGTTAGGATCCATAGAAGGACCCACGGGGATGAATTTCCATTCAAGGAAAATCTGTCTTATTCTCTTATCCGATTGGTCAAAATGAAACATCATTTTAGCCTTCCAATGATTGAACTTGTGATCCTTGAACAGTGGAAGATAGGCATCGTATAGGATGAATACTTTACTTGCACCTTGCATGCATAGAACACAGATCAATAACTTCTTTCCAAGCTTACACAAAGTAGAGTTTCTTTCCAAAAACTGTTAATCCTAAAAGGTTAGTTCTGATACCAATTGAAAGTCTTGAGATAGTTTATCGTGAGAATAGAGGGGGAGTGAATAGTCTCTTTTATCGAGTTTTACTATCAAACTAACAAAAGTAAGTCGGATAGTAGAGTTGTTCTAAACTTACTGTAGTAATATAGAACCTCATTACAGTAATGTTAGTTCCTTTTAACTTACTGTTGGTTAAAATTGATTAGAAATAGTCTTATGAAATCGTTTGTCTAAAACTAGTGCTCTTTAACTTTGTCTTCAATAGTTGACTCAGATCTTCACCTATCGACTTCTATCTCAGTTCACTTGAAGCCTTATTGCACTTGTCTTTTCAGAAAAAAAGGAGATTCAACAATTCAAAAGGTCCCGAAATCTTGGGCATTGTCTCTATATTTATAAGCAATCCCAAATTTTTAGTCGTCGTTGAACTCATTCTTTCTTGAAAATGTCACTTTCATGACATCTTGACACCATATTCACCTACCCGTGACCTCTAGTGTTGATGCAAAGAAGTATGATGACACAGTACAAAAGGCAACCCGTGATCTCTGATTTCACCTGAACCCTTCTGTAGAACCCAACCTTATTGTTCTCTAGTCTTGCTACAATAACCTCATATATTGCAATTCAGGATCAACCTTCCTATCATCTGAACCCTTCTGCTAATCTAAACCTTACTGTCCTCAGCCTTACTGTAGTAACCGTCATCAACTAGAACCAATTTGGGATCAACCATTTCTTTCTACAGAATCACAAATGTCCAACCCTTATTGTCTCTTTACTCATGACGTCAATGTTACGAGCTTTACTGCATTCCTCTGAACAACCTTTATTCCGTTCCTCTCTGAATCAGTCTTACTGTGCATCCATTGCAGGCTCACATTTCTAGCAGACCAATCTCTATCTTAATCCATAGTGGGACATTTTAAGACTAAAGTTTGCTTATCATTTAATTTTCTATATATCATGGGTTTGACTCAAGAATGACTGTATTGTAGATCTTTCCATCACTCTTACACCTTGTGTGAAAAATATTATTAAGCAACCATGACTCATTAGCTGATATGGACATGTTCAACGCCCTTCAAACTATCACAGACTCCCCTAATCTACATACACAATTGTGTCATTGTCATCATTATCCGGAGGTTCATCAAACACTGCGTTGTCCTCCTCGTTGCGCTTGCCATCAGATTCATCAAATAGCAAATTGCTCTGCATCTTTACAAGCGTAACAACTTGTCGATTTGGACAGGCAGTCCGTCGTAAAGTGCCCTATATCCTGACACTTAAAACAACGTTTTGAGGCAACTCCTCCCTAGCTAGAACTCCTAATCTGCTTTCCTCCTATAACCGCCCCTAGATAAACTCCTTTGGATGGTGTCGATCGTGAGGAGTTGGCTGCTAGATCCTTACTTTCGCCTCTAACGTCCCTGCTCGCCGGAGTACTTTGAAATTGGGAAGTTCCACTACTCTTTCATCCACTGCTTTTCCGTTTCGGCTATTTCTTCACCTTCAAGGCTAATATGCAAACATCCTCGCAGGTCCATCATTGTTGTAAATACACCACATCAAAAATCTCCACTCCATATTTTGAGATGAAAGTCCAATGATTAATAGAATCAAGTAAAACTCATATCCCAATATATATTTATCCCCACGTTTTAATCTTAACTGTTAATTTATATTATATATACTTAAAGTTAGGCATATCATAATATATATCCGTTGTTTTCTAAGGTGAATAACCCTTTTGAACTTCAGATTAACCCACCCTTGGGCACAACTCACGAGATTATATTTGATATTTATCTATACAATTCAAGAGCTTTGTAAATTTTCGAGGAGTATAAAATCAATTACGATATCGAATATATCCTCTTGTGGGTTGACATTGTCACGGGATCTTGTTGCCAATGTTTTAGTCTGGTCTAGTGACTTGTATTCCTGTGGCGACTTGTAGCCAAGAATCTATTTACCACCGCCTTGGCCTGATTACAATCCTAATGACCACCGTTTTCTCTATTCAAACCAAGACATCAATAAGCAAGTTGTACATAAACAATGCTCGACATGAAAACGCATGAGAATCCAACATATCTTGACAGTGACACAACATATACATTATACTCCTAAGCAAAGTGAAAAAGGTTTCAGCCAAAACAATGCTGGTTCTTTTCACAACTCGGCTGAGATAAAACAAGCAAAAACATCCCCACATGGCATTCAGCCTAGCTCTTCGGGGGAGATATCAGGGGATCAAAACCCGCTGAATGACAACCTACTTTGTGATGATGAACCCGTCAACGAAAACTGACTTAAAGAGTCTTTCAGATTTGTGGATTATTTGATTGACCAAGATAAATCCTTCTGATTTCCTTAAAAAAAAAAAAAAAAACAAGCAAAAACACAACATGCAGAGGCTCTTGTACTTATCTACAAAGTACAAAATCAAAAGCAATCTACAACTGGGGGAGGGGGAAAAACCATCTAGTGAGTACATGTGAGGCAACTGAACATCAACCCAGAGGCCAGAACTGACGAGGCACTAGTTTGACTGATGCTGCTTTCTTTCTTCTTGTATAGAGCGTAGGATGCGCGTGGCTGATTCAGTTGCAGTTCTGGGATTGCGTGGGACAACTCTGATCACCTTACTGGGTTGATCAGGCTCACATTGTCGAGAAGCTACACCCGACACCTGAGAGCATGTTGCGATGGGGAAAACGGCTTGTCCATCACCTCCTTCAGGAAGGGGAGGCACGTCTACACTTTGTGTTTTCTCGACAGGACTACTAGCACTACTCCCTAGCCACTCACTTCCCTTAGAAGGAGGCATTCTAACCCCACTTGAGAGAGCTCCGTCCTTGTTGGTAGGCATGTTACACGAAGTCTGTTGTAGAGGCATCGGGATGGATCCTGAAACATGATTGATCTGGTCCACGCTGGACCCTGACACGACAGGGCTGATCATAGGCATGCCATAAGGAGGAAAATAGACTGGCCCAGGGAAGGGCACACCGGTCGGACCAAAGAAATTACGACCCATAGGAAGCGGACAAAACGGTGTGAGACCGCCAAACTGACGATCAGAAAATGCAGGTTCGGGATATGGCTTGTATACAAGTCCCTCCGATGGAGACATCACAGGGACCAACCACTGTTGGCCGGTAGGTTGAGGGAAGAACCAAGGCACCATTCTCATATCATTTGCAGGTACCGTGCTTGCAGAGAAAGGCCCCTCTGTAATATGCTGAGATGAGTTCTGAAGAGATGACACAGGCCGTTCCCCAACTGCATTTTCTGCAGTATGTTCGATCTTCTGGTTCAACTTTTGTGAATCTTCTATTTGCTTGGTAACTTGAGCAATCGCTTTCACAGATCTGGAAGCAGGCTTCTTCACAGAAGCACCCTTCAAAGGCGATTTACTGACTAGAGTACTACATTCAAGCAGTAGATCAGGTGATTCCGCAATCAGCTTTTGCACCTGGAGGGGGAAAAAGGATCAATAATGGACATGGATACATACAACAGACAATCTCGAGCATCCTATGCATGTAAGCGCTAGAAATTGCTTGGCAATTGGTGTTTCATGTTGAATAATAATAGCCAACCAAAGTCATTTAAAAAGGAATAATAATTATAATAACCAACCCATTCCGGAGTCTCAATATTGTGAATAGTCTGATCTTAAAACACTAGATTTGAGAATACTAAAATAGGCTGACCTTTATCAATCTGTGCAGCTCGAATACTTGAACTGCAAAGACCCTTTGCTGACTGTAGAAAAAAGAGCTAGGTCAACACCTCGAAACAACATCTTCATTCGTACTCAACCATGGACAAAGTATTCGATCACACTTGAAAGATGCACAAGCGAAAAAACAAGCATGTTTTCTAGAAAGAAAAGAAACTACATGCAGTATAACGATGGCGAGGAAAGTGTCACTGATAGCATTATAAGGAGATCTTCATTAAAATTAATTCAATATGGGCAAAGCAGAAAAGTAATATCCAGACACAGCCAAAGCAGCAAAGCATTCAGGCAGAGTAGCCAGAAATATGTACAAGAGCACATAATATTCAGCAAGTGACATTTTACAAGGGCACATAGCATTCTGCAAAAAGATCAGAAGTTACGGAAAGTAAATCAAAACAATTTGATAGGAAATCAAATCTACGTAAGGAAACCATATGGTTTTCCCCTTGATTATGACAAAAGATGCCTAACTTACTCTCTTACACGTTACAATTGAAGATTTGATCTCTTGGAAACGCATGACTACGAGACCAATTAAAAGATAAAATCATATATAATACTGCTTCCTGATAGACAAGGAATCTGTCGCACCACCACTCTATCCAAAACGTAATTACCAAGTTCGTTAACCCAAGCGCACTCCGCGTACCAGATTTATCGTTCCCACATGTGGTTCGCTCCAAAAATTCTATAATTTACCCCCACAGTTATCATCTGTGATCCTGCATACAGTAAAGACTTCTTGGTAATTTATTCAAGAAATCCATGAAAGGAATCTGACATTCGTAGCCGTAGGACAGAAACTGAAACTTCGGACTGAGTTATGAAAGATCTATAATTTATCATCTCTGCCTCAGGATAAGAGCCATACTACTGTAACCAACAAGACACAAACCATAAGAAAGGAAAACAATAAAATAATGAAATATCACATGACAGATAAAATATCGCATGTTAGCAGCGAACACACAATTATCCAACAGATCTTCCCATACAACCTCATGCATTTGGAAGGACACACAAGCAGAACATCTCTTTCACAAATACATATCTATATTCCGTGCATTAAACTCAAAAGGCTCAAGAATAAGAATGCTCAAGCAAGTTCAGGCCCCTCTAGGCTTGCCAGGTGAGGAGAGTTTATGAGAAGAAAAGAAGAGAAAAGTAGCATTCTACTTTTGGCACATCTCTCTGTTTACTGATCTCTCTCTCAGTATCGTGTCACCATAGCTGTTCATTCTCTTTTATTACTTTTCAGCTGATGTGAAAATATGGGCAACATCATTGTTCAAATTGGCAATGCCATGCATGTTGCTTTAACCCGACATTCAAACTTCTCATTGGCCGTTCGAGTGTCAATTTTATTCTAACCCTTCATTTTCTTGGGCAGAAAAACTGCTAAACTCACCCGAGTATCAATTTCTCTAGCACTACAACCCAGTGCCCACCTTGTTCCATTGTTCGGATAGACATGCTAACCCACTGACTTCTTAACTAACATAGCACTTATCAGATTCCGAGATACTTACTCCTAAAGTACTTACTCCTAAAGTGAAACCAAGCTCTTTGTGCAATCTGCAGAACCAGATCGCTTCCTTTGAAGCACAAGGGCCATGTGCTATAACGCAGAACAAGATAAGCAATGGTGTTCAGCCTCCTACTCATCCTTCTAACAGCTCCGTTCAATGGGAAAATAACATATCAACTATCAACTATTCCAAACAATGTCAATCATCCCTAATCAGTATCATGTATCCACATAATGGTCAAGTCCTAATGCCTGTAAGAACTTTGAATGTTTCCTCAAACTACTCATGCCTACAAAGCATAGCTCGGAGTCGACTGACTGAATTCAACCGTGAAGTTAACAAATCATCCATTGATGTTTTCCCTGAGCAATCTTGGGAAGAGTTCACACAATGGGACGCATCGAGTTGCCATCTGCGCTTGTTGCTTGTTAGCACAAGTAAAATCTAAAGAAATACCAGGCCCAAAAAGTAATAAATCTTTATATAAAAATAAAACTGTATGAGCTTGTGAAACAAAAACAAAAAAAGAAAAAAAAGTGTATGAGCTAAAATCTTGATACAGAAAGAGAATCAAGATCATTCGAATGACCATTCAAACACCTTCCCTGCCAACGACTAATAATTCCTATATTTCCAGAGGTTGACTAAGGATTAGAGTCATCAAATCAGAGGGTTCAGGTTGTGTCAGTTGACAGCTGGATCATAATGGTGAAACATTTTATGTCATTTGCTATATTATGACTTTGCCAAGCCTTTTAGCTATTGCATTGGGCAACCATTGTGATCCAGCTGCCAACTGCTGCATCCTCATACTCTAGAGATATTTTAGTTAGTACTTATAGAGGTTATTCTTAATAAAATAAAATGGACACCAATTCCAAAGGGGAGTATAAGATCGATATAAATGATAAGTAAACAAGTTTTGACATTTTTCTGAAAGGGGAGAAGAGGTTAGAATCATGAAATCATATAATCTTAGAAGAGAAGCTATGAAGTTCAAAAATGATTATGCTAGTGATAAAGTCAAACTGTCCAAAAGCAAGAGAAAAAATATAATCAAACACCGAATTGATACTTACTTGACAATGGCCCTTCTAGCTTTCCAGAAATGCTTTAGGCCTATTAACCTCACAACATCATCTGGAGATACACCCGAGTCTGATACTGAGTCCACCCTAGAAGTCTGTGAGCCATTGTCTTCTCCGTCCATATTAACTTCATCTCGGCAAGGTTGATTGTTGAGATCACTAAGCCTCCCATCCACTTGTCCTGTAGATTTTTGGCCCATCCCCGAACCTCTACCGTCTTCTCTGTCATTATATGGCACATCACCACGACCAGTGGCTAACACTGGTGACACGACTTGACTTGCCTCATTGCTAAGATGACTTTGTGGTGTCGTCATTTGACTTGAGTTGGGAAGCACATGTTTATCCCCATTACCAGAACTCGGATTAAGAGCTGTTACATTATACACGCCCATCCCAGACTGAGAAAATATGGGAACTGCAAAATCGTCCTCATCAGCAAACTTCTTCCTCCGCTCATATCCTGCAACCTGGGTATTATGGTTCACGTGACCAGAATGGGGTAGGTTGAGTTTATCAGCTGAAAGAGAAGATGCTGACAAGGGCTGATGCTGCAGAAAGTAGTTGTCTTTATTAGGAAACTGCAAAAAGCAATGAGCAAAGTATCAAACCTGGGTAACGGTCATTAACATTACTGACAACAATTAAACAAGTTTTTATATCATTACATGGTCGACTCAATGGATACGAGTATACAAATCTTCTTTTAATAATGTAATATCCTCCAGGACATCATGATACACCATAACATAATTTAAGATAACTTTCGAGCTCTTTAAAATTGTTCCCACTCTCTCTTGACTGACACCTTATCCAGTGTTTCACATCTCCTTACCAAGCTTCAACAAGCCTACACTTAATATGTGAGTACCATCCTAAGTCCTAACTAAACATGAATCTCTCATCTTATCTCGTATTGAAGCCACTCCAAATTTCTGTTGCATAAATTCATTATGGATTCAATCTGTTTTTGTACGCGTGTGCCCATGCATTCGCGCGCATGCATTGATACCACTTTCTGTCATATAACCTCTTTATGAGCCCTATCTATTCTCGTTGCTACATCTCCACATTTTCTCCACTTTTTTATGAAAAAATATTACTTCACTGATTTTATATTGTAAGTTGAAAAATTTATACTGTCAGTAGATAAATATATAATGTCAGATTTTAGTATTTTTTTATAATTAAAATATGACAGTATACATTTAACAACTTATAGTATAAATATTTTAACTTACAACATAAATATAAAAATTATAGTATAAATCAGCCAGTACGCTACAACAAAATGAGCCCCAACAAACCATATATATATTGGCTACTAGCCAACGCCCGTCTAAAAAGAATCGGACGAAATTTGAAAATTTTATAACTCGTATGATTCTTTTTTAGGCGGACAATTCAAAATCTGAAAATGATCCATCCGTTTCTTTTTTAGGCGGACGGGTTATAAAATGTTCAAATTTCATCCATTTCTTTTTTAAACCGATGTTGGTTGCATCCATTGTTGACTGGTTATCATATATATAATAATAATATTGAGTGGTTACTGTTGACTGTTTGCCTTCATCAGCCTGTGTTTTTGCAGGCTGAATCTTATGGGGGTTTGTATGGGTGGACAAAAACAAAAATAATACATGAGGTTTTGTTCCACAACTGCTGCATGAGACAAAACAAGTGTAGTTAGGTTATTGATGATGAACAAACTGTAAGCACAGTCCATGATTCTAATGATGCAAACACCTTAATCTGATAATCTCTATGACTCAAACCATCTGAAAGAACTTCTAAAACTAGATATTATAAAAATGGCATTTCATATCAACCACATCCGTGTCTCCTGCAAAATAAGATCAATTCAGCCACAAGACCAAACTATTGCGCCCATAGTTAAATTTCCCATCCCCCTCCAACCCTACCCCATGTGAAACAAAAAGAACTATGGGAGCATAAAGAACGCAAGTCGTCACTCTTTCTCTTTTGTTTTCCTTTTTACAAGTAAATTTCAGCTTCACCAAGCGTTGGTACCAATTAGCAGCTTCCTAGAAGGCATAGCACACAAATACCTAGAACCAACCCAACTACTATCTTAAAAGCAAATACCAAAACAGACACACAAGCGATCAATATAACAGCACACGAATTCAAGGGCCACACGCCGATTTCATCAACTCACCTGACTTATGGAACCACCAGGGTTGTACCTATGAGAAGGGATAGTAAGCTGCTCATAGAGAGCCATCTTGTTCCTAGGAGGCGCCCGCGGCCCTCCTTTCTCGGTATCATTCACATGAAGCCTTGGAAACATTGGTCCCATCACCTTATCCTCTTCTTTCCCTCTCTTCATCCTTTCTTCCTCCTCCAAATTCTCTACCTCTCAATCACTCCCCTTCACCATGAAACCGATCGTCCACTCATATGATCCCAATCAAACACCAACAAAGCACAAACCATCCCAATCAAAACCCCAAATCAAATAAACCATCCACCTCAACAAAATCCCAATTCCTGATATGCAAAATTCACGATGTTCAGACCGACCCAGAAGATGATTTCTCCCCAAAAGACCCTCAAACCCTGAAATTCGACAGAAAAATAGAGATTGAAACAAAACCAGATGCCCAAACTGTCAAAAAATCACGAAAATAAACTCCAGATATGCAAAATTAACGATTATGAAACCGACCCAGATGATGATTTCTCCTCAAAGCACCCTCAGCCCCTGAAATTCAGCCAAAAATCAAAGATTCGAACCAACCCAGATGCCCAAAGGACAAAATATCACGAAAATGGAAATGGGAAAGCAAGATATCGTGTTGAGGAGAATAATTGAAAGAGATGGAGACAAGGAGATGATAAAAAAAAGTTGATCCGGTGCTGTGAAAATGGAAATTTTTTGGGGTTGGATTTATGGGATGAGGTTAGGGATTTTGATTTGATTCTCCTTTTTTTTTGTGATCGCAAGATTTTGAACGGACAACAGAAGAAAAGGGAGAGGAAAAGTGGAATGTGGGGCAGTGTTTTGCGGCACATTATTAAATATAGAGATATTTTTGTTTTTGTTTTTTTTTTTTGGGGTTGTTTATTTGTGTGAGATTTTGTTTAGGTACGTGTTCGGATGATCTTTACCTCGATCTGTATTTGTTGCTCGAATGTTCCCCACGTTTATAGGAGGGGGAATATACCCATGTGGATCTAGATCAAATATTTACTCAATCTTATAATATATATAATTGTTTATTTTTTTTTAGTAAATTTTTAATTTGAAATAAATAAAATCAATCATGTTTTTATCATTGTATATCCTATTATCTTCTTTTTAAATTATTATTATCTTTGTTTTAATTTAATTATAAATGATTTGATTTGATATGAAATTTTATGTGTGTGAAATTTGTATGTAATTTTGTGAAGAATTTTTTTTTATTGTTAATAGGGTATAAGTGAAGTTTAGGAGATAGAATGAAAGGAGGAGGAAAAAGATGATGGAATAATTTGATTATATTAATATAAATTTATTATCAAATAAGAAAAGAATAAAAATATTATAATTAAATTTGGACTTATAAAAAAATATTGTATTTAATCTAGGATGAAGAGTGTAATATTTAAACCCCACTATCTCTAAAAATATCATTTCTTCACTAAATTTCATAAAAGTTCGACATATAATATCTAATGTCGGATCAAATGATTGCATATAAATTGAGAAAAAAATTATAATATTTAATGCAACTTTATATCGAAAAAATACTAATTATAATTTAAATTATGTCATAAAAATATTGTAATTAAACTGGGACGGAGAGAGTAATATTTAAACCCCACTATCTCTAAAAACATTATTTCTTCACTAAATTTCATAAAAATTCAACACATAATATCTAATATCGGATCAAATGATTGTATGTAAATAAAAAAAAGGAGTAATATTCAGTGTAATTTTATATCATAAAAATACTAATTATAATTTAAATTATGCAATATCAATGGGTGTCGGGTAAAAAAGAGTTAATTCAATAGTAAATTATTTCTTTTCTAACCTTGAGATAAGGGTTTCACATTCTGCACTTGACGAGATTTTGTGGATGCATTTTTTTCCTTCAGTTTTAATAAGGCAAATTTTCTTTTTTTGCTGTGTCATATAATGAAATATTGCAATTAATTTTTGGGATGGAGTATGATGAAAAATTCGTATTCAAGTTTATAACAAATAAGTTGATAAAATTTGATGAAGAAATATAGTTGGTAGATTTAGGCAAACATGTTGCACACGTGCTTCATTACAACCTATGCCTATGGTGATTAAATTTTGGCATAACTAACTTGCCAAACATTGCTTGTAGTTCTCATTTGAAGCATTCTGCATATGTTTAGGCCTAATAAAAATTGGACCGACCGGTTGAACCGTGACTCGATGTCTTGATCGGATTAGTTCAATTAAAATACCTAGCATACAATTGATATGGTTTGACCAGCTCAAAATTGACCAAACCCGAGTGAAAACGCTAATGGCTCAAATTGAAAAATAAAAAGAAAAAATTTACTAAAAAAACTATATAAAACTTAAAAAAACACAAATAAAATTTACATAAATAAAATTTTCTTATATAGGACTTATAAATACTATATTTTAATCAAAACTTTTTTATTATTATTAATATGAATAAAATAATATCAAACCGGTTAAACCATCGGTTCCACCGATTGAACTAGTGACCCATTGACCCGAGACCTCGGCCAAGTCCATCCCCGATCCGGATCTGATAACTATATGTTTAGGGGTTCTTTGTTATTACTGTTCAAAACAGTGAAAATCAAAATCAATAACAGGAACAGAAAATTAATAATGAAAACCAAAATCATTTTACAAAATAAAAAAAATTAAAGGAGATCTTGAAATGAGCATTAGATGAAATAGAAACAGAAACAAAATATTATTATTTTTTTCTTATGGGTTGTTTGGTATCACTTGCGTTTTCTATTTTCTTTTCTTTTTTCACTAGATAATGGAAAAAAGACTGTTTCTGGTATTATTTCTATTTTCTATTTTCAATTTTTCAAACAGATGAAACAGATGCAGAAAACAGAAAACCATAAGAAATTGGTTTTTTTGTTTTTTACTCTAGTTTCATCTGAGTTGATGTGTGTGTAAACACATGTAATTTATTGACGTAAACCTATTGTTTTGTTGTGTTTAACCCCTTTATATCGCATTTTTAATTTAGTTTGTGTCTTTAGACTTGGATACTATTATTTCTCTTTTTTTGTGACTGTGAAAGATTTGATCGTGTGAAAATATGAATGAATTTGTTGAGTTCATTATGGAAGGTCATTACAAATGATGATGTGAAAG
Organism: Drosera capensis; assembly: GCA_001925005.1. Lineage (NCBI taxonomy): Eukaryota > Viridiplantae > Streptophyta > Magnoliopsida > Caryophyllales > Droseraceae > Drosera > Drosera capensis. The sequence goes on along the minus strand of LIEC01012201.1, from coordinate 13,922 downwards.
ATGAAGCTCTAAGAGAAATCTTGGAAGTGATTTAAGCTATTTTTGTTGATCCAAGACGCTAATTTAATGCGTTGATCATTTGTACACATTTGTACATGTGTTCTTGATCGTTTGGTGATGTTTCGATGTCAAATGGATGTGTTTTGGAGCTATAACGACCAAGCCAAATCATTGTAACGACTATTATAGCTTTTGGAGATCATTCTTGGAGGTCAAAACTATATAACGATCGTTACAGCCCTACACCATGATCTTTGATGATTCAAGCTGTGCAACTATCATGACAGAGGACCAATAATGATTGTTACACAGGTCAAAAGGCAGAATCTGTTTGTTTGTTCGAATTTTAAATTGGTTTTCGGGTTTTCTATAAATATCCATGTATTTTATTCATTTTATAGAGAGTTTTAGATTTTCCTAGAGCGTTGTTCAATCATTCCACGTAAACCCTAGGTTAGAATCCCTTGATTTCCTTGCTTGTGAAGGTTGGATCAAGCTGTAGGGCTTTGGATCCCATTGTTTTGTCGTTGGATCTTCGTCATTCAGCGTTGTATTGTCCTCCTTTCTTTGTTATTTTCATATTTTGGTTGTGATGATGAATGTTGATATGATATGTGTGATGATGATAATGATCATGAGTGAGTTAGCATTTTGTAGGGAAAGGTTAATGAAACTTTAGCTATATTGGATCATGAGATTAAATAGATCACCTAAACCAGTTTCATATATGTTTATTGATGCATAAAATCTATCCTTATTCAATGATATGTTATGAAATCAATTAGTTTGGTCACCTATTGATATTGTAACCTATCTATTAATCGTGCTAAGTGATTAAGTTGGTAGCAAATAATGCTCATGATTTAAGCTCATAGTCATGAATTTATGATTGATTGTATGTGAACATGATACCTTAAGCTCGTTTTTATTAATGTTCATGTTTGATGAATTCTCTTGATCTAAATCAATTTATTTATTGTTAGCATATACGAGTTCATCGGTATGTTAGAGATGAATACGTTAGGTTAATTATACAAACTCATTGGTAATATTTTAGCGAATGTAATACTTTATGCCCCAAATGTATTGCAGTCAAACCTTTGTAAATTAATGAAACTATATGATATTAGTTTTAATTAGTTTAATTAGTCAAAAGCAAACCCCCCCCCCCCTAACCATTTTTCATTAAGTTGGAAGAGTCATGCTGTGATCTTAATAAGTCTAAAATATTGTACCAACCATCACCATGGTTTCGATTTTTACTTTCACTATTGTAATTGATTAAAATACATCTAGAGTGTGAGTAAGCATATAATTATTATAATTTAACCGCCTTGCGACGAGCGTATCATGAGTACATTATTCTATATTTCTTTACATAAAATCATTTTATTTAGTATAGTGATTTTGGTTTTGACTAGTGATTTTTTATTTCTGTTACTATTTTTAGTTTCTTCAATCTTCAGCAGCAATACCAAATAAACCCCTATTTTTTTGTTTTTTCGATTTCGTTGCATTCATTTCAAAAAGAGGAAAAGAAATATTTTTATTTCATCAATCAGTGAAATAAAAACAGAATACCAAATATAGAAGTGATCCTATACATGCCCTTAGTTGTTGACATCTTTGATAGATGAAAAGCACTGTAATCTAGCTCTATTCGTCCAATAATTCTAGAGTGTAGAGCTCTAGAGTCCAGAAGTAGTAGTCGAGCTTTAACTGCTCTAAGGGAAAATTATTTAAAAATATCTAGATGAGCTTCAACTCACAGTATAGAACTGAAAAAGTTTCAACACAAGTGTTGATACCTAATCAAACTTTAACATTACCATCAACCTGACCTAACCATACACCTTCTAACTTAACGTAACACACCCATCTAACCCAACCCTAACTTAAACCTTCCCACTCTCTTCCTTAATCATCAGAAAAATCCTATGAATTCAACTACTCCCTATTCACTTGCTTCCCAATCTCTTTAATCATTTTCCAGTATCGCAAACCACCACTATCAAAGGGGGAATGTTAAACCCTTGTCCCTTTGCAAACCCGTCTTTCTCCCCTTGTTCCCTACCTCATCCTGGACGGACAAGGCCCCGTTGAAGAAGGAGAAGAAGAAAGGGAGGAGGAAGACTCGAGTGTTGGGTGAAGCTGAGGCGTCGTAGGGGAAGAAGCAATTCAAGTTACCTGGCCGTATGGGTTGTTCTCGATTCATCGAATCCTCTATCGAATTCGAATTCGATCCTCACATCATGGAATCTGATGGTTTCCTCATCTTCATCTTCGATGGACGACGAGGAACCAAACCTTAACTCAATTAGAGTCCACGACATCGAAGACAAGGTAAGCTCTCACGAAGTCATGGACGATGGAGAGAAGACGATGATCAAGAGATTGTCTTTGAATGAAATAAGCACAAATGTTTATGGTTTGCGAGTAGTAGCGGATACGTGATGAGCATAAACATTCTCATAGTTTTTTAGGCTATGTTATATGTTGTGTTTCTTTATGTTTTAGTTTAGTTTTGTATATTAAATTTTGGTATTATTCTTTGTATGGTTTTTATGCAGATATGGCCATCTGGAGAAAGGTTTTAGCATTCTATGGATACGAAGTTATGCGGTTTGAAGTGAATATAGAGATTTTGAAGATGTGTGGATGCTTATCTATGAAGTTCGTGATGAGATTTTGATTATGAAGATGTTCTTATTGCATATGAAGATATTTGTGATTGTTTCAGATCGTTTTGAAGCACTTTTGATGACTTTAAAAAGTGTCTTGTTCGTTCCAAGCTTGATCACGATCGTGATAATGGCCAAAAATCAACCAGATGCAGTTTTACACTGGTCACGATCGTGACCATGCCAGTCACGATCGTGATGGCCTCCAGTTTTGATCTAGAGACAAATCAGCCAGATGGTCATGATTGTGATGGCCGTTTCATGATCGTGGCGGCGTTATAACTGAAAGATTTTGCAAGATTTTGACGATTTTCTCTAGATTTCTCTAGATTTCTTAGGGTTTTTATATTTTCTTATAAATACACTATGTTATGTTCATTTTTTAGAGTATCTAGCGTTCATCATACTGTCGTTTCAAGTGTTCAGTTAGGTCATAAACATCTTTATTCTTCGTTCATATTACTCGGATTAGATTTTCAAAGTTGTTTAGCTTTGGATTATTGTTCTCAAGACCTTATTAATTGGTTTGTAAGCACTTTCATTGGTTATTTGTGTATTTTAGTCATTTGATTTAATCTATGTTGATTATGATGATTATAATTGCCTATTTATCCATGTTTGTGTTGCTTTCCAATTCAATGAGTACGAGTAAGTAGTGTGTTAGTAAGGAGTAATTATAATGATATAAAGAAAAGAGATTATGAGATTTGTTTTGTTTATCTGTTGAATCTAAGTTGTTTCATATGAATGTTATCAAATATTAGAGCTTTATCATAGTTAATGCATGATTTCATTAGATTGATCACCTAAATAACTTTATACATTGACTATAATATGTTTACCTTATGAATACCTCTAAATTGATCACTTAAATGTGTTGATAGGTTAATCTAACTAATGATTCAATCTATATTGGTCATATGAAGTAGCATCTAGATAAGTTATAGACGAAGCTATCTTATTATAATTTATCTAGAATTTTTTGACATATGAATAGTAGACCAATCTATGTTGCTGTTATTCATGTTTGATATGTTCCTTGATTGATTCAATTTTCTATTTTATGTATTCATACTATCATGGTATATGAGATAAATGATTATTTTAGTTATTCAAGGTATCTTGATAATTAAAACTCTAGTAAGCATGATTAAAGGTATCCCCTTTACTCCAATCAAATCATTTATTTACAAATCTATAGACATTTTGTTTCCAATTTACTAAATCATATATTGATCCATTATCTTTACTTTCAATGATTAATACCTATGCTGCGTGAAGTTATGAGAATCCTTCCTACTTTTGTTTCCATAAGTTTTAACCTAATTAATCAATCCGGTGCAAGTAGTTACTTTAGTTCTTAATTGTTAGCACTTAATTAGTTTGAAGATTAATTACAAATCCCTCATATTTCTCAGTTTTAGGTTTTATAATTAGGATTTCGAATTTGATGGTTAATAATTAAACACTCTATCTCTCTGTGGGATCGACATCTGCTCATTCTATCTATATTTATATTATAAGTAGTAACTAATCTTGACACGCAAACAACAACGTATCACAATACGTGGGGGAGAGAAAGAGTAGTGGTGGTAGTGGTTCGAGGAGATTGAGAAGGAGAAAAAAGGAGGGAAGGTGTTGGTGAAAGAGACTGTGGAGATAAAAAAAAACCGTTATATTTTGCTAAATGAATTATTGTTATTGTTAAATAAACTATCTAATAATTAGAAAATGTGAGTTTCATGATCTTAAATATGTATTTATGACTATAGAGTATGAGTGAAATATCAAACATGACACATAATTTAGAACATGTCATAATCTATGAGCTTGAGTGTCATAATCTTAAAACATTACAACGGTTCATACAAATATCATAATCATAATTTCTTGTCAACTCCAAGCTTGAGTGGCATTAACTCAATTTCATAGTTGGTTTGCTTCATGGGAGAAGAGAAAGTCATGCATTACAATCGTTTATTTACTTCTTTTCAATGCCATTCGAAATTGATTGATGTGGATACATATGAGTTATAGTTAGATATACAATAAGTGTTGATATTAATCACGATTCTTAACATTTTGGATTTTCAGTTGATATATTAGTAATATGAACTGTGTATTATATAAGCGTAATCACAATGTTATTTATATAAATTGTAATAGGATCAATATGAACTATACATAATCATGGATATCGAAATTAGGTTATAGTCTAAAACCATTTCATGAGTTATAAGGATCATAAATATATAATAATTTGATGAAATGAAAAAAAATAAAAATCCATGAATTTGTAGTAGATGCTGATGATTGTAAACTATAAACTGCGAAATATAAACTGTAAAATATAAACTATTTTTTTCATATTGATGAACTGTGTTATGTGAATTTCTGAACTCTCTCGCCTTGTTGAGAGAACTGATTCAACTAGATGTGTAGAGACTACTTTCCTAGAAGCACTTTTTTTTTTTTTTTTTGAAACATTACAATAGCTCACACAAATATCACAATTTGAATTGGTACAACAAGATCTATGATACTTAGAGAACTATTAATACAATATATAAAACATTTGGTAATATTATTGGATGTGAAATGCATATTAGAGAATTAAAATACTTGCATATATTGTTTATTAACTATTAAATATGAACTGATTAAAATACTTAGAGAATTACATATTATTAAATATAAATTATAGTAGGAATAGTATAAACTGCTTCGTAAAACTACATATTACTTAAATATGAATTGAACAATATTCACATGTGAACTCTTCCTCTGACCTGTCATACCCAGCCTCGTGAGTCAAGCTGGAATTCCCTTCACTGCTATACGGCAAAGAAAGGACATTGGCTTTTATACATATACTTACGCTATAGACGAAAGGAGACCAGAGGACCTAGAAAGCCAATACCTGACAGAAGAAATAGACAGGTAACGTGACAGAAGCAGGTGGACAAAAAGCCTAGATCTTCATACGTCACAGATGCAAGGGAAGAGCGGTATAGATTGGTAGTTGAACGAGCATCAGCAAGCAGGGATAAAAGGAAGTCTTCCAATTCTCAATCGTATGACACCTTTTCGACTGCTTGCTTTCTATTAGAGCATTCCTTGTAGTTGCCTCTCTGTAAAGGAGGGATTTCCATCGCCTTGAGAGGACCGATTCTTTAGTAGTTATAGTAGTTATAGCATTCCTCGTTATTCGCTTACACTCTTATGCCATAGGAATTGTACCCTTAGGTGTCGAGGTACGGTGCCTACAAATTACTTGTATATGATTTATATATTGTTTGCATGTGAACTATATATTATTAAATGAAAATTATATTAGGAACAATATAAACCGTTCGTGAACTACATATTATTCAAATGTGAACCGAACATTATTCATATGTGAACTGAACTTTGTATTCGCCTTTTTTAGCAACTCTTTCATTCTTCTAGCACATGCATCAACTGGATCTAAATTATAAATGAAACTTGTTCCCAAAAGGGAAATAGATTTCTCTGAGGAGGAGAAAGAACTCATTCAAGTTGATGGACACGCCTTAGAGATTATTGTGAAATCTCTAGGCAGTGATATGCTTGAACTGGACATACATTGCAAAATAACCAAGGAGGCATGGGATGCCTTGATTCTAAGAAAAGATGGCACGGATGAAATCCGTGAGAATCAGCTAAATCTTTACATTCAGTAATATGAACTCATCAAGATGAATGATAATGAAACACTAACAAAGTTCTTTGATAGATTTAACATTCTTCTCAATACGCTGAGGATCTTGGGGAGAATATTTCTCCTCAAAAGGTTAACTTGAAGTTTCTAAGGTGTCTCACCTCTGAGTGAGACACCAAGGTTATTGCCATAAGAGAGTCTAGGAAAATGGACCAAACTATCCTATCTAATCTTTATAGTGTCCTGTTAACTTGCATCTTGGAGATTGAGCAAAGGAAGACCAAAGTGATGGACCAAAATAAGAATCATATCTCCCCCAAGTGACGAGTTAGCCATGCAGAGCAAAAGATTTAGAAAATACTTCAAAAAGAAAGGAAGGCCTAACAAAGACACTCGTGCATCAAGAGACTCTGAGCTCACCTGCTATGACTGCGATAAGGTAGGGCACTTGCTACTCAGTGTAGGAAACCTCCAAATAACCCTTTTGCAAAGAACAAACCAGAGCAACAACCTCAAAGAAAGCCTTTTAGAAAAGGAAAGGCCCTGGTTGCAAAAACATGGAGTGATACTGAGTGAGATGATGATGATACAGCCTCAGAAGCCTCTTCCGGGCTCAAAAGTGACTCATGTGTCTCATGACTCGAAAGAGTGATAAGATATATGAACTTGACAATTATACTATCTCTAAGGAAGAGATAAAAGAAATCATTCTCGAACTCATTGAAAAAACTTACAATTTGAATAGAAATTTCAAAATTTCTATTCAAGAGAGATGAGAGAAATAGTTGAGAGATGAGCTTGCAGTAGCCAATGAAAGGACTATTGAAGTGGGCAAGCTTAAACTCCATTCTCAAATGATCCAAGAGGAACTTAAGTCTACCTTGAACTTCTTAAAGTCATTGAAATTGAGATGACTTGTCTAAAAATGAGAATAAGGAACTCAAGCTTCAGATTGACAAGTGGAATGAAAGAACAAAAGATTTTATAGAAATTCATTTTGTTCAAGCCATGAAATCTAGAGTTGGTTTGGGCGCTTGTAGTATGGTTGAGATCTCTAGGGAGGCTCAATCCACCAAATGATCCTTGAAAGTCCTGGGATACCTTGATGTGAGACTAGAGAGGAAGGGAAAAGGGGTGAATAGTCTATCTTTTTAAGTTTTATTGTTAAACTAACAAAGGTTAGTTGGACAATAAAGTTGTTCTTTCCTTATTACAGTAATACGGAACCTTACTATAGTAACATCAGTTCCTTTTACCTTATTGTTGATTGAAATTAATTAGCAGTAGGGTTAAATGTAATGAAAGGAACCAAAAAAAAATACAAGGTTTTTATACTGGTTAGAATATATAGCTAAAATACGGTTATATCATTTACTTCACTCTTTTCTTGATTATCAGAGTGATAGATCAAAAGGATAGCACTATGCGTAATTGTTTTGGATTCACAATCAACCTGTCATTTTACAATAAGTAAATGATAAATACAAATCGATTAAAGATCTTTCGTTCTCCTCAACAGCACTTAGAACAGCCTCTTGGAATAGTCTGTCTAACACTGGTGTTATTCAACACTGTCTTCAATAGCTAGCTCAGATCTTCAACTATCAACGTCTTCCATGGTTCACTCGATGCCTTCCTGTACTTGTCTTTCCTTTTCAAACCAAAGGAGATCCAAATCTCACTTGAAATCTTGGGCATTGCCTCTCTATTTTTAGACAATCCTAAATTTTTAGTCATTGTTGAAGTCGTCGTTTCTTTAAAACATCATTTTCATGCCATCCTGTAACCATATTCACAGAACCATACCTCTCGTGTAGATACAGAGAAGGACGCTGACACAATACAGACGCAACAGTGACCTCTTACTTTATCTGAACCCTTCTGTAGAACCCAGCCTTACAGCTCCTCGACCTCGCTACAATAATATCAGAAAAGGAACTCAGGATCAATCTTTCTTTCATCTGAACCTTTTTGTTGATCTCAGCCTTGTTACAGTAACCTTCGTAAAAAGTAGCAATTCAGGATCAACCATTCCTTGTTGTAAGAGCCCAAATGCCCAACCTTACTTTTTTTTACTCATGACCTCAATGTTGTCAGTCTTGTTGCGTTCCTTTGGATCAGCTTTGCTCCATCCATCTCTGAACCAGCCTTACTATACACTCATTGTAGGCTCACTTTTCTATCAAACTAGTCTTAGCCTTGATACATACTAGGACATTCTAAGACTAAAGTTTGCCTATCACTCAATTTCTTATACATCATGGGTTTGACTCAACAATCCACTAGCAGCAAGATTGAGACCCCAAAAGGGTCTCAACACACCCAACCTTCATCTGATAAGGTCATGGGTAACCCTAATTTACCTAATGTCAAGAAGTCAAAGATGTCTCCTTCTAGAAGTCACTGAAAGCACCCTTCTACAAAAGGACACCAAAAGAGTTCCAAGTCTGCTACCCAAGCAAAGCAGAAGAGTACTAGAGAGATTAAGCAAAGACGACCAAGTAGAAAAAGAAACCTCAACTTTCCTGAAATTCCTCTCTTCTAATTCTATATACTATCCTCCCATAGGAGTATGGAATCAACCTTTGCCACACCCAAGTTTATGGCCAATATTGATTCCATATCCTACTATACCATGGGAAAGATGGTACTATGCTGCACCACCAATGTAGCAGCGCGAACCCTTCTGCACCACTGAAAGTAGAAGACTTTGCAAGCAACAACACGCGAAGTCAAAGATTGTGTATCACAAAAATAGGAAGGAAGGTCATAAGACCTGTCATTGCACTACCCCACCCAAGAAATCAACTTGGGTGTAGGTACCTAAGACCAATTAGATAGGATCAAATTTTGGGGACCGATTATCTAACTGAAATATCTTGTAGGAGCATTACAATATAATATGATATTTGGATAGTGAATGCTCAAGATATATGACTGCATGTAACGCCTTACTGTCAGACTTGATAGAAGAAGATGATCCCTAAGTAATGTTTGATGACATTAAGGCAGGTAAGACTAAAGACTATAGAATCCTTAGTATAGGTTCACTAATCCTTAAGAATACATTAGGGGTTATCTTTTCTGCTGCAAAAGATAGTCGAGAAGATGTTGTAAGAGTCAAAAACATCATTTTGAGTTGTATTTTTTTTACCATTTTTGTTTCCTTTCTTCTCTATAATTATGCTACAAAAACATCAGTTTTGCTATTTTGAGATGAAAATTATCATTTTTGTTACAACTCATGTCAAAAAGACAAAATTTTATCAAATGAAGAGAAAACCACTTAATCTCTTATTTTGGATGACATGGTTCATTTTCTTTTTGTTTGGTTGATTTATTTAGTATCACAAACACAATTCATATCATTTCTATTATAAAATGATGTTTTTTGGACTTTGCTGCACCGTATTGGCTACCTTTTGCACCATAAAAGGTTTTCCTATATATATATTTGAGTTTGCTGCTGATTGTATTAAGCAACAAGAGACACTTTCTAAGACAATGAATGCTTCTGGTTACAAGAAGAAAGTCACGCCTCATATCCACGAAGAGTGTGGCGATTCTTGCATAACTTATGCAAGAACTTTTGTCTTTTGAAAAAGCCAGCCGGCATCTGGAGCCAGAAATAACCGCCCTATGATCCACTATGGACTAAAGCTCAATGGACAACCATTTTGATTTTGGAAGAGGTACTTAACAGGAGTTTCACGATCAACTACATTTTCTCCAATTTCTAGGGAATCATGCCATTTAAGGGTAGTTATTTCCCTATAAATTTACTTTTTAAGCCAACATGTGTTTGTGAACCAAGATTTATTTGTTGGAATAAGAGACAGTTAACTCTCTTGTAAGGAGGAAAACACTCAATAAATTCTTATTCCACACTCATAAAATAATTACATTATAGCCCTTTATATAGTACTCTACAGACATGAATCTAGTTCAATACATGAGCCACTATTTAATACATTCATTCATCTAAGAAACATCAAAAAACATTTATGCATAATACCATTCATGCACAAGTGTAGACTGCTCTAGAACATTATCAACAAATGTAGTTTATTCATTAGCTCATGGAACTTTACATACTTTAGCTCCACCAGTTTGTTGGCAATACATTCTCTAATAAAATGATATCGTATATCGATATGCTTACTTCGATCATGAAATATCGGATTCTTTGCCAATGCTATTGTCGACTTGTTGTCAATGAATATACTGGTTGGGTGGTGTTGAAAAATCTGAAGCACCTTCAGCAAGTTTCTGAGCCAAATTGCTTGACAAACACAAGATATAGCAGGAACATATTCTGCCTCGCAAGATGAAAGTGTCGCAATTGGTTACTTTTTTTATGACCATGTGAAAGTTGAATTTCCCATGAAGAAAACAAATCCAGTAGTGCTTTTTCTATCAACAACATCTCCTCCCCAATCATTGTCACAGTAGCCCACAAGCCTAGCGTCATTAGAAGATGAATAGAATATATACCAAAAGCAGTTGTACCTCTGATATAACGAAGCAATCTTTTCGCAGCCTTCATGTGACGAACAGTAGGATTTTCCATGAAACGGCTAACAAGTCCTACTCCAAAAAGAATATCTGGTCTTGTACATGTCAAGTACCTCAAGCTTCCAACAAGGCTTTTGAACATAGTTGGGTCGACTTTTTCTCCATCTTCAAACTTGGACAGCTTCTCTCCACATTCAACAGGAGTAGTCACGGGCATGCATCTGTCCATATTGAATTTCTTCAAAACTTCTTTGGCACAACCTTCTTGAGAAATAAAAATCCCATCCTCCTTTTGCCTCAATTTCACGACCAAGTAGTAAGACATTGAGCAAATGTTAGTCATCTCGAATTCTCGAGCCATAACTTTCCTGAAATCTTCAAACATGCTAGGCTTATTTCCCGTGAAAATCAAATCGTCAACATATAAGCACATAAGCAGCATGTCACCTTTCTCATTCATCTTAACATACAAAGTATGTTCATAAGGGAATTTCTTGAAGTTGTTCTCTTGAAAGTACTTGTCAATTATGCTATTCCAAGCTTGCGGCGCCTGCTTCAAACCGTACAATTTCTTCCATAATTTCATAACTTTATCCTCCTTGCCTTGCACGACATAACCCAAAGGTTGTTCGACATAAACTTCTTCATCTAAATAGCCATTCAAAAATGATGATTTTATGTTCATTTGATGGGTCTTCCACTGATTTTGAGTAGCCAATGAATTGATCAATCTGATAGTCTCGAAGCGAGCAACAGGTGCAAAAACTTCATCATAGTTAATGCCGGGTCACTGAAAAAAGCCTTTTACTATAAGTCTTGCTTTGTATCTCTCCATATCTCCTTTAGAATTCTTCTTTACCTTGTATACCCACTTGACTGTAATTGCTTTGTGCCCCTTTGGAAGTGTAACAAGCTCCCATGTATTATTTTTCTCTATTACTGCAATTTCTTTATCCATGGAATTTCTCCATTTCTTGTCTTTAAAAGCTACCTCAAAATCTAGAGGTTCACACTCAGCAGGTAGATAGAAAAGTGTTAAATCTTCTAGTCTCGGGGCTGCTCTTCAGTTGCCTCATACAATTCTTGGAGACTTTGGGTTCCTTGTGGTCTTTCACTTGAATTTCCCTCTGGTCATGATGGACATGATTGCTCACTTGATGAAGAAGAGAATGGCTATTCTATATCCTCATTTTCTTGGACATCATCATGATAGTCATAGAAAGGAAAGAAAGCATAGTCTTCATGACTAGAAGTGTTCCAATCCCATATAGCACCTTCATCAAACTCAACATCTCTACTAATGACAACCTTGTCCGTGCTTGGATTGTAGAGCTTGTCATAGCCAACGAAAACTAGCTTCTCACTTTTGTCATCCAACTTGGATCGTTTTTCATCCAGAACATGTGCATAGGCAATGTTTCCAAAAACCCGTAAATGAGAGATGTTTGGCTTGACTCCATTCCATGCTTCTTGAGGGGTTTGACCATGAACACTTTTGGTGTAACACCTGTTAGACAAGTAGACTGCATAATCAATTGCTTCAGCACAGAATTCAATAAGAGATTAATACAAGCTTTCATCGGCTCCATTACAAGAACAAAACAAAGAAAGTCAATGAATAAAAATTGAGTATGATCTTCATCATAATTATTCTGTATACAGTCGGCTTTGACTATGGATAAAGCTCTTTCCCTTAGCACTCCCTCTCTTCACCTTCCACACCCCTCCCCTTCCCCTACCCCACATTCCCCTTCACTCTCCAGCACCACCACTCTCTTCCAATCCGAGCAATCAATTGATCGAATTCGGATCCAAAACCGCTTCGACGATCTCACCACCTCTCCATCCAACATTGTGATTCCTTTCCCCTTTATCTGAAATAGAAACAGCCTCAGTCTCGACCTTAAGAGTATACAAATAATCGATTCTACTTATCGATTAGGTTTTCGAAGTGTTCCTCGGTGGAGGAAATGAGGGAGTCGAGATCCTCGTTGGGGAGTTGGTACTTCTGTAATATCCTGACCATAAATTATATTTTTTTCTATGATTCTTTACCTTTGAATAAAAACATATAATTGTTTTTATATTAATTATATTGGGGTTTATATTTAGGTTAATTAAAATCATTGTTTTGGTTCAAATAGAGTTATTTTCGATAAATTTCTGTGATATTATTAGTCTAAAAATAAAATAAGAATAAAAAATGAAAATGTGGAATCTAAACTAACATCATCCTTTTTAAGTTGGTCTCAAATCTTTCCTTTATAAATTTCTACTTAAACTCCTAACCCTAAAATCTCCACATGAGTTTCTCCTCACTATCGTCAATTTCTTCCCTAAAACCTAGTTGCCGTCATAAGAAAAGAAGACATGGAAACCGTAAAGTCATTCTTTGACCTTCTACATGTGTGATCTTGTCTTGTATCAAATCTTAGGTACGATTTCTTTCTCTCTATTCAATAATGAGAAAATTAGGGTTTATGTAAGATTATATATTCTGATTTGGGGTCAAGTGAATGAGGGTTGTGATGATAGTGGATATAGCTACAATTTGGGGATCGAGATTAATATAATTCAATGTTGGTTGGAAGTGAATGAATTCTGTTGGATTCTTCAAAATTATATCAGAAAATATATGCGATTTTAGGTTTGAAATTCACATATGATGATGCTTAGGATGTCTACTTTATGAAAAAAATTTACGGTTTATCAATCAAATGTGTGCGCGTTGAGTTAAAAGTCGTTAAGCGTCAGGGTGTCATCCTGCTTAGTGTGCAGGTTTGTCTTTATTTAATGAATAAACTGCTTCTACACGTAAATGATCACATGATAAGTCTTATATGATTAGAAAGATCTTTGAGTCTAATTTATTATAAAATTTACAAAGTTTGATTTGGAGCATTGTACTAAATGTTGAGTAAAAGAGTGAGGGAGTGTCAAACAGTGTGATTTGGCTTGATAACGGAAATAAGTTTTATTAACTGGGATAATTAAAAAATATTTAAAATTTAAAATTTATATTTTTAGAAACCTCTATATGTCTA